>LYUA01000079.1:693309-704642 GCA_002093875.1 Calopteryx splendens | reverse complement strand
CCGCCATCCCTCACCCATTCCTCCCGCTCAGCCTTACGCCACCTCCTTTACGCCCTCCCCCGCTGCAGAGTTGGGATTACGAGCCATGAATCCAGGGCGCGAACTCAAGAGCGCCATTAAAACGCCATAGGGATCTCCTTTCCGATTTCAATTGCCTCCCACATCGTTTACGCTCGTGTCCCAACCAGCACTTAATTATTCGATTGGGGTCAGAGCGACGCCGATTTATGCATGCCGATTGATGGAAAAAAAGAAATGGATTTCTGGATGTTACAGGTCTAAGCGCACTCGCCACCAGTCACCTTCGCTGAGGGACTTGGCCAAATATTTTCGTTCGTCCTGGCCACAACGTCGATGTTTAGCAATATAGTACTGGAGTCTATTGTCACTTGTTTCATCTTCAAACGATTGCAATCGGAGGCAGAATTCTAGTAATAAAATTCCAGCTGTAAGTAAACATCTTTTTCGTGGCTGTGGTAATGGACTCCTTCAAAAATATCGTTTTTTTACTAGTCATGTTATTTCACGCTTCAGTCTTAAGATTTATTTGCAGCTGCGTGTCCAATATAATGAAGTATTACGAATGGTCATTCGCGTGAATGTTTACTGTAAACCTTTTTGTGCGCCGTGAAAATCAACGGATTATTCCCATGGGAGACGCTGACCGAAGGGGGGATAGCTGTTGTTGGACGTCGGTCTGTGCGTGGCTGAAGGTCCCGCGTAGGTGTTCTGCCCGCTAAAAATCGATAATTCCCCGCTTTGGGACACGTAATACTTTTTGAAAGTGTTGCAGTGTAGGAAGTAGAGAGTTATTTTTATCTGCATTAGCCGTTAAGCTTTCGGCAAGAACAATGCTAAGGGTGACTATTTTAACTCTCTAAATTTAAATACTCTTGGAGGGTTTTTATTGTGTAATACAGTGGTTGAAATTAGTTACCCACTCCGGAAATAAGTGACTCTTCAAGAGTAAATAAAGCTATCATATTAACCGTCATGACATTCTTAACATTTTAATGTTTAATACCATCTAAAATACATATTGCAAGAACTATTAAGTCTGTGAACAGTAAGTGATCCCTTTCGGTTATTATATTCTGGTCGCAATCTCTAGTGAATTTTAAATGCTACACTTAATATTGTTAATCGTAGTCTTCCGGTTAGGTAATATTTTTGATAGATTCTGAGACTAACCATTGCTACGCTTATGGACCCTGCCTAGTGGCTTAAAGCACCGCAACACCTTAGATTTCTGTACAATAAAATATTCTTCAGCTCCGCATACTTTCTGCGTTCCTCATTCCTTCCAACATTCCTAATCATTTCTTTACCCTCCCTCACTAACCCAGCCGTCTCCCATTTATCATAGTTTCCAGCAACTCACTCCTACTCCACATGTCCTGTACTCACTTTTCCTGTCTTGGAATTTTTCTCTACATTTTTCTCTCCTCTATCATGACCAAAACTTCTTTACCTTTTACCTTTTGTCAATTTCACTTTTTCCATCTTTCTCTACACCTATATTTTAAAAGCCTCCGACCTACTTAAAGGCTCTTACCTGAAAGGCCAAGTTTCTGCTCCAAAACCACACTCCATATCAACACGGCTTCACTAACTGTCTTTTTTCCATCTTCATCTAAAGTCCCTGTCATTAACTCGCTCTCCTTTGTAAAAGTTGCTTTATCTAATGCAATATTCTTTTAATGTTCTTGCCACGTCTTAATAGGCAAACTGTTCTATTTGCTGTAGTTTATGCCCTCCCACTTTAACACTCATTTTAGCCTTCATACTCCTTAAGAGCCTCATTACCTTCGTTTTTTTCATTGGTTTCCATACCACACTGGTTCTGCATGTAGTGTGGTCAGCAATGGCTGTAATCCCTTGAGTGACTGGCTAACTAAAGCTTGATAATCCGTAAAAAGACTGACTTCATTAGTTCCCCACCTACTTTCACCCCTACCTCTAGCCTCTCCCATGCTTCTCTTACCATTTCCTCCGCAGTAAGTTGAAAAGCACGGCAGATAACTGGAAACCCTGTCTTACACCCCACCCTCGTCCTATCACTACCCATCTTATTCTCCGTAATCTACCCTCACCTGCACCGTCTGAGACAGGTTCAGGTTAAGATAGGATAAGCCGTCTATCCCTCCAGTCTACACCTATCTTTAATGCCTTCTTTATCTCGCAAACCCTATAATTCCTATTCATGGTGTCTTTTTGCTTAATGACGACTATAGTGATATGTACCAAAAATCTTCGAGTGATGAACCAAGAAGTATTCGATTCTTTACGAATGATTTGAGCTTTTCGGAAGGTAGGGCACACGGTCTATCCGAGGAATGATCATGCAATTATCTATCAAGTGGATAATGTCTTGATTCACGTTGGGTTCAAAGTAAAATCAAATTTGTTTGCAGCATTTTCTTCGTGACTCCTAAAGTCAATAAATTCTTTAGGTTCCCGATTGATTCCGTCAGCGACGAGTTTCAAGAATGGAGGAAAATATGAAACCCTTCCAAAGAAAGTTGGACGATTGGCCCCTCTTTTGGGTGCGACAGAATGGATGCTTGTTGAGCGAATGGGGGTCGTCTTCAGAGTGGCTTTATCGCCCATACCCGCTCGTTTTAAATGAGTCGCTAGTGCCTTTGAGGAAGGCAGTAGCGAGTACTGAACATTGAGCCGGCGGAAGAAATAGGCAGAGAAAGCTTTGCCGTCCCTGGTTCTTTTTTTTTTGCCTGTAATGGTTCCGTTTGCTGCGGCCGCTGCGTGGGCGTCCCGGACTTCTTCCCTTGTGCCTGCTAACTTTTCGATGAGTCACTCCCCGTTTTGGACGGAAAACAGTACTAGGAATCCAGCATCTCCCGTTATTTTCCCTTTTATCCGCTCCTGGCCGTGGCGGCAGCAGCGGCAGGACCCCGTCTCTCAAGGCTCTGCCGTCGATGTTGTAAGAACGAACGGTCGGTGTCCCCGGCCGGCTGGGAGCTCTTTTCCGAGTGACGATCAGTCCCAAGTAATTTCCCCGAGCAAAGAAAGCGTCGCCGACAGTGGAAGTTGTAATGAAACGCAGCCAAGTCCTGTATCTCTTTCTCTGTGCGCTCGATTTTTTGGTACCTAAATAGATTTTTTTTAAAAGTGAGATTCTGAAATTCAAAACCGTGGTTAAATTTTAGCCTCTTTTTATAAGTCACGGTTGCAATGTCATTATTCAAGAAGTGTCTTGCATTGTGCAGAATTTGTGAAAAGTCTTTGTTTTTTCAAACCATGGTCAATTTTGTTTTTCATTTAAATTCAATTTTCCAACTTCGTGATTTTCTGTATTACTACTGCGAACTGTTAGTTTGGATTTTAATATTTAAGTGAAATCCTAATCATGTTAACTGTTTCGGTCGTATGAATTAATCTTTTCTAACCAATAAAATTATCTCGTAAGGCCAACGAAAACATTCCCCATGTTTGGTCATCATTGTCAACAATGGTGTGAATGAGTGGTACATTTCAAATTATTTCTTCAGCCTTCCCTTGTTGTATTGGTATTATCATTAATAAAGCAACAGTTGGTTGTAGGCTATCGAGGAAAAACACGGGCGGGCAAAGGTGCTGAATTATGTCCTTCAAATGAATGGACTTTATTTTATTATAATAAAACTGGATGGGTTTGCTGCAGATGGAAGCGTGTACATCTTGTGGAAAGGGAGTTGCGATGTGAACGTATGCGAATTATGATTGTCGGAATGGACGCGGAAAGGTCAAGGTAGAACGGTTAATGGATGTGAAAGGTCTCGTCTTGCCATGTGGACTTGCCCGCAAAGAGATATATCCTTCAAAGGGGGACAATTACTAAATAAATCTTGCTTAGGGCATGCTTAGGACATTATAGAGATGTCAGTCCCTGGGTTTAATATCCCTGAATTTTTCTCTGCTTACCTCGAGTATATTATTTTTTTTGAAAATGGAAAGCTATTAAGATTATCTTAAGTATGGAAATAAAGTGAGCAATTGAAAAGCAGTGAATGAAGGTTGCCGTTTGCCGCCATATGGATATAAACTGCACAGGATTGTGTTGATTTTCATTTTAATGTGTTTTTTAATCTGATCTGTATTTACTATTTATTAGTAGACTAAACAACCACATTGAAAAAAAAATAAGTGGCTGGTTGCGTTAAATGGCTTATACTTAAATCATCGTAACTCGTACATATTACTTGAAAAGTTACAAATAATATAATATGGGTTCTTTATTTCATAGGTTGTGATTTATCATTTTTCGTATCACATTTATGTCTGTATTTAGAGATCTTATAAAGTGACTTTACTGCATTTGAGGAGAAGGTCCCATTTGACAATTATTTATTAACTTCGTGTTTTTAGCCTGTAATAAGAAACGTAGGATATCTAGGCACTCCCTTCACTTTGACGTTCCATATTTTAGTAGAATTTACCTGAATTAAATAGCTTCCCACGCAGAGGGGAGAATGTATCACTATTTAGTGGAATAAATCCTAATTTCTGTTCTTGAAGTAAGTGTCTGGGTTTTTGGCGCGTATTCAAGCCGTGCACCAGTGTTCTGGGAAATTTCTTTGACTTTTATCTTTTAGGCGCAATATTTACTAGCTTTATATTGTATTTAACCATGTTCCCATGGTTTCCTGATAAATCTCTATGATGTTTATCTTTATCTTTATCCATGTCTTATTAGTTATGGTGGTCAATATTTCCACACCCGAACCGTTTATTCTTTTTCTGGTGTGTCCATTGGGGTTGGTGTTCTATAATATGCATCGTCGGTGCTTTATATTAGTATACCAATTTTGTTATGTATCCTTGTTAGCTTTCATGCTGCGCCAATGTACGTACATCTGTATAAAATAAAAAGTCAGTTGTCACTGTGCATTGAGAACGGTTTATTAGGACCGCTACAAGGAACGCATTATATTCTTCATTGTATTGTGACTAGGCTTTGATGTAAGCACTCCTATTAGTCCCGATTGTTTTCCTGCGAACGGAATGGATATAAAAATACCAAATGGCAAGATTTTCGTTCTTCGTAAGAAATTGAGGTAGATTTTTCGCAATCCTTCTGAGCAGACCAAATGAATGCTCGCAATTTTAGCACGTTCTGAAAGATATCTATTTCTTATCTTAATTTTTATCATATCGGTGTGTCATGATTACCATGTATGTATATATTTACATATTAAAAAAAAAGAATCATTCATCATCATTAGTAGGTTCAATCCATAAATCTGCTAATTCCAGCCCTCGACTCTTTCCGTTCTAATGCCAACTTCCTTCCGCCCTGGTAGGTCTTCCGTCTAACATCCTTCCTAACTTGGACGACGTATTTGTCCCCTGATCCATGTCGTGTGGCCTTCTCACCTATCATCTTCCTAACAAATCCATTGTGTCTCAAGGTGTACCAATCCATCTTGTTCTGGTTATCCTTACTTTTAATGCTCAATGACGCATTGCACCCAGTATATTGTAGACCTAGGGTGTTTTTGTTTAATTTCAATTTATATTACTCGTTAGAAAGAGTCTCGATTGCCAAGTGGTTTTTGTGGCTTATGGAGGAATTGGTTTAAATAAACGCTTTGGTACTTTTTGCGATCGTTGCCCACTTTGCCTGTCTGTATTATGTCGTTAATTGTCCTCGGTAACGGCTAGTTAAATTAGTTAAGCACACCTCGGGGAAGTAGCTAATCGTATACTGGACCAATCATGAGAATCTGATGAATGCATTGAAGACAGCGAAATCATTTCGAGCGAATTCAATCCAATAGATTTTTTTTTCTTTTTGGGTGGGACTCGTAATACAGAGTGGTGTACGCTGCACGGAGGAGCATCATCACGTGACTCACTCCTTGGCAACGTCCGCGCTATCTGAAAGGCGATAGGGTTGGCGTTTCTTTATTGCGTACAAAACGTCCGGCTATGCTTCGGGGATTGATTTTTCGTGAAAATTCAACGATTTCGCTCGCTTCGGCTCGTAGAATGTCTCAGTTATTCGATCAATCGTGACTAATGCTTCGGACAGGTGGCGGAGCTTTTTGAACGAATGCCTGGTCGACTGCCTCCCTGGCTGCCTCATCCTTTCCGTCTCCTCCGGCACCACCCCCTCATCGAATCGATGAGTGATACAAAGAGCCGTTTGGCCCGCTGGCCTCTTATCACCTCGGCTCCTTTCATCAGCAGATCCTCAGAGCCTTCCGTCTCCTCCCGCTCCACCAAGACGATGGCCAGCGTCTCCTGCCCTCCTCCCCAAGGTCACATTCTCTCTCTCTCCGCCCCCTGATATTTTTTTCTCGGATTCAAGACGTGGGTGAGTTTAGCTCCCCCCCTCCTCGCCCCCTGCCCCCACGCAATCCCCATCTCCTTCTCCAGCCTCGAGTTTTCGAGCTCTCGATTCGTTTTTGTTTGGGAATCTCAATGCTCGGGGATCGCTTTCCCGTCATGAATTATGGAAGCCTTCGCTCGTCCCTCCTCCCCCGGCGCCATTCCTTGTGTACCCAAAACCCCCTCTCCACCCCTCGAAACAGCAGCTCCCCTTGCGATCAGCCCAACGGGTGTTTGCGCTCCATTCTTTTCCGTTTTTGAATGTTTCCACTTGGTCCGTTGATAAGGTTGAGGCCCTGGTCGATCGGGTGCTCCCGTGTTTATTTGGTCGGTGCATTTCTCGGTCGCCTTTTGATTCCAAATTATTCAAAAATCGGCATTGATTTCTCTGCCTGTGACACCTGCTGTTGTCGTTTATCCCGAAGGGATTCCCTCATCATAAGGCGTATTCATTGATGGATGCAAGTCATTTCCTCATTCCTTTCCTTAGTCGTGCACGCTAACTGTCGTGACATGCCTTTTCTGTGTTATTTGCACGTTAGTGCCCAAATGAAGCCTCCCGCTTTGAAAATGAGACGTCTTTAGTCCCTCTGTTATTTCCCACTGTTCATCGTTCAAGTTCAGAACGTTCAGCGGAAGGCAGTACGTGATAATATATCGGAAATCGATTACGCGAATTACTTAGCGTTTATGAAGTGATTTGAAATGGTTATGTCATTGCGGCCACTCTCCGGTTCCCTCTGTCCCAAACGCACTGTCATACAAGAGAAGTCTCATCCGTAAAGGTTGTTTTAGGTGTGGCGGACAAGTAATTAAATAGTTAAATGTTCTAAATGGTTAGAGTATAGCGCACTAATGGATCTGCCATATATTGCCTCATATCCGATGGTTAGGGGGTGTCTCCGAGTGTTGTATCATGCAAATTGAGGTCTGGAGTGACGAAAGAACATAACGGTCTGTTTGACTTGGCGCTAACTGTGTGAATACTTATCTCGAGGGAAGGGGTGTTGATCCCATTCCATATGTCCACCTTGCTTTCTCATAAAAGTACATATTTAGTTGTTTCTCACAGTAAGGAGAATTTTTGTGAAAAATAGTTTTATGGCATGGTCTGCGAAGATCACGGAGGTAAACAGGTATTTTGGGAAAGAATGGCTACGCAGAGAACATTTTCGAAATTCGATCAAAGTTAAATTTTGGGAACTAATTTTTAGAATTTTTTTAAGCAAAGAAATCGTTATTGCAAGCAAGTCCGCGGGGGAATGGTTAAAATACTTTAAAGGCGGTATCTCATTTCTCATCGCAATTTTCATTTCTCAGCTCATTCAAGGGTTTGACCGCGAGTTAAAGTTGTCATTATGGGAAACACGCCTATTTTTTGTGACAATATTGTTAATGCTACATATTTTTTAAAGAAAATTATTCGGAAATTTCAGGTGATGTAGACATGTTTATCTATACCTATAAGCCTTTCCTAGGGATCCCCTGATGGTCATTTTGGCGTTGAAAAGTTCAAATTAGTACATTAATATGGGTAAGATTATGATAGGTAGTAATAGAAAAATCCTTTCGCATCCCGCATTCCTTTGGTTCTAGTTTCGGCCCCAAGTTCGATTTTGTGGAGACGCATGAGAGAATGTTACATGTGTGTGATTTCAATGCTGTTAACGTTAATAGAATTGGACGTGAACCGTATTTCACGGGTCTTTACGGTAAATAAATTTTTTTATTTCACTTTTTTGTCTCCATTTTTATCGCAGCAATTGATGAAATGACAGTTAAACGAATTGTGTGCCCTCCGTTAAGCATTCCACACCATTGTGTTTCGAGAGAGTAGTGAAGTCGCTTCGAATGAAGGGAACTTTATGGTTCGCCATAAACTGTGTTATTTAGGTACGACGCGTTGTTGCAAGTCCAGTGAACCAGGAACTTCTCGATCGAAACCAGCTGCCTAAGTAGCGGGAAGAAGAACGGAATTTGTGATGCAAGGATTTCCATGGGGCTTAGTGGAAAAGTTTCACGGTTTTGAGTGAAGCATCCATCGAATGATTAGAGATTAAAGCAGAAAAAGCGAACGGGATCGTTTCCCGAATTTCCCACTCCGATTACCGAGAAACGGGAGTCGCTCCGAGTGGGCTCATCCGCTCCACGTTCGTGAAATGTGATGTCAGGTCCATCTTCAGGCGCCTTTTTCCTTCCACGACATCTCTCTCTCTCTCTCTCTCTCGCACACTCCTGATAGCACGGTCAGCCATCCGTCATGCCTTATTAGTCAACCCCTTATTTTATAAGCTGCCACGTGGGGACGTTGACCAGCAATTAATCATCCTCGCTCTGCAGTGGGTGATCGAGCAGTAAAAGCGGAGCTAATTTACGTCCCTGCGCCAAGTGGGTTGGCTGTCGCTCCCGCCCCTCTCCCCCAGTCCGCCTCAAACGCGCGCCCGGCCCTCCTAGCGCCTCCCTTCCCCCACCCCCTATCCGTTCAGGGGCGGTTCCCCCACCCCCTCACCTCTTCTCGCCCGTTCCGAGTGACGGTTCCCCCCACCCCGGGGGAGTCGATTGACAATCGGCTCCATTGTGACGTGGGGGAAGGGAATGTGCCTCCAGGATCTTGGGTAATATTTGGCAGAGTCGAGAAAAAAGATTAGGTACCTTCAAAGGAAGAATGCTTGAATTTTCTGTCAAGAGTTTGGGGAGTTGGCAAATGATGGGGACTTTTGATGTCTAATATTCGGTACCCGTCCTTCAAACTCATTTTCGTGCCTTATGTCTCTCTTTTCTAGAGCGTTCGGTTTCTATTTACTTTCTCCTCTTACCCGTTATTGCCTCCAAGAACTATGAAGTCCCTGTCGGAGTCATTAATTCTCTGGTTCATTTTTATCGTCAGATGTAGAAACGTTAATAAGAAGCGTTAGCCATCTCCCAGTTAGTAAAAATATCGATTGCTACCGTTTTTTGGTTGTGTTAACCTTTGTTCTTTTCAATCATTTACCTATCTATGCTGAAGGACCCACGCCTGTGACTCCCGCTGCAATTTTCCGAATGATGTTCGTTGGCTCATGAAAATATTCTGTCCCCTCAAATCGGGTTTTTCTCTTTTCTCATTGTTCATTAGTGAATTTGTTGGTGTTTTGCATTTTCATTATTGTCCATAGATTTTATTTATCGTCGTCCCGATTTCCGTAAATATTGGTAGAATGATGTAATAGCAAAGTTTTGAGTTAGTTACAGCTAATTCCGTGGAACATACGTAGGTGCATATTTTTTACTGCGTTAGTTCGTTGGGGGTAGTAACCTATCCAAGTTCATTGGGCTAACTTCTCCGTCAGGCTGATGGCACGTCGTTAATGGCAAAAGAATCACTACGTGATCATGAGCATGTCGCACGCCGTTGCAAAGAGGAATGACTTGGAGTGATAAAAATGAAGACAAATCGATGGAAAGGAAACAAAGAGCAGGGGGCAGAGGGGGACAAAACGGTCCTCTCATTTATGAAGGCCAGTGAAGAATGCATCTGATATTTCTGTGACCAGCGTATGATTCCGATGTAGCTGCTAATTGATCTGTATTGATAGCTAATTGGCCTTTATCGTCTGACGCGGAAAATTACACTGATCCCGTGCTATGAATGAACAAAAGTTTTTATTTTCATTGGTGCTAATCTGTTAGACTGGAATATGGTGATATGCTTCCAAAAGAATGTGGACCTTTGAGTAATAAAAGTGACAACGCTAGTCAATTCCATTAAAAAAAAGTTAAAATGCTATTATGGTTGAAATTAAAATACAAAATTTCACTCAGGAGACGAAAATAATGCTATTTGCGTGTATGTGCGTACGTTGGTGTTGTTGAAATGTAGTTTCGAAAAGCAATGCATAAAAACACGATTTTTTGCTGTTTCCGTTGTGAATTGATATTTACATCAAAAACCTCTCTAAAAATTCTGTCTGCGCTCATTAATATTTAATTAAAAATTTCTTACGAAGTAGTGCATGATTTAATACAAATATGCAGTGGCGTTAAAGGGATATTTTTGGACTCGATTTTTTATTGCAGTAAAACCTCCCTTAACGGTCACATAATAAAGTACAGTTAATAAATCCCGGAGAGCGTAACATGGAAATAGAAATAATAATAAGAATTCCAGATAAGACATACGGACAGCGCTCGAGACTCCATACTTATTTTAGGAAATATACCTTTCTCAATGGGGACCCTTAAAAAATTTGCTAATTCATTGAAAAAAAATGTGCATGCGGTTTCTTGAGGAAATGTCTCGAACTTTTGGCGTTGAGATTGTATACGTCACGTATAAAGGAACGACTGCTTTCGTCCATGGAAATTTATTTTCTTAAGATTCTAGCTGGAACCGTTACAGAATAAAAATATCCAAGAAAAGTTAAGTCCTTATATCTTCCTTATTAGGAGAAGCTTGGGTTATGCTCATGTGTCCCTCTCAATTTTTATACCCCCAAGAGTGCTCGTTATTTGGAGATTTCACTCTTATCTAGTTTTCAGACCATCGTAATAGCTTCGTCATGCGTTGATGACATTCGTTTATATTGGCAATACTTCAACTGCGTGAAGAACCATCGCCTCTAGCTTACCCTTTCTTACCCATTGAACCTTTTTAATTTCCTCCTGTTTCCTGCATGATGCTGTCTCCTCGCTCCCCTCCCCTCATTCGAGTAAATTATTGTCGAGGCGGGTGTAATTTTATGAACGTAATGTGACTTTCACCGCCGGGATTGTGTGCACGGGGTGCGAGGACATCCATCCCCCTCAGGTGAACCCTGCCGGGCGTCCCTCCGGAGGCTTCTCTTGGCTTAATGTGTGTAATATTTTTTGTCCCAACCTGTTCCGGTGCTGAAAATGGGCAGAGGAGGTGCAGAGGGCAGGGTTTCCACACCCCATCCCTCCATGACTCCCGTTCTGGGTCCTTTTGTTTTTCACCCTCCCAGAGGAAAGCCTATCTGCTCCACCCCATTTTCCCCCCCCCCCCC
>LYUA01000079.1:659848-672703 GCA_002093875.1 Calopteryx splendens | reverse complement strand
CATTTAACATGGGCCGACTCCAACGCACCCACTTCCGAAGGCATCCAAGCGGGCCAGGTGTTGATAACGGGCGCCCATGCTTCCGTTCTCACACCACCGTGTCCTCCCCCTCTCACACAGTTTCAAACTTCTTTCCATCATCACCTCATTCTCTCTCTCTCTCCCAACTATCCTCTAGTTCGTTTTGTGCCATTGCTTTCTTTTTTCCCGTTGAGAATGAAATGGCAAGAGGTCAAGCTGTCCGGCTGAGTTGGGTGGATTCGAGGAGGTGAATCGGCAAAATCTTGCCATCTTTTGCTGAAAATATATACCTATTGGCTCTTCGTGGTTGTTAAAAATCTAGTGCTTATTTCCACTATATTTTATTAGATGTATTGAAAATTCTTTCTGCATGAAATGAAATTAGATTGAGCCTTAAAATTGTAGTTTTTCACAATGTTAGAAGGGGTTTTCGTTCCCAGAGACTAGTTTTATGAATAATTTTAATTGCGAAATTCTTTTGCATCAACACAATTAATGAAATGGATTTATGATAGGATCAATTAAATAAAGTTTTAATTCTATAAAATATAGCTCAGAGCACCACAAGAAAAACCTAATTACACTTATGTGACGGAAGATTTGCTCAAGAATATGTGAAAATAAGCCTAATTAATTTCTTATTTTATACCCATTCCACGCCATGTAAAAATACTGACAGGTAAGTACTTTAAAATAAATATTCTAGCATTTACATCACGTATTTCGTACATCAGCGTTATACTCCAGTGACTGAAAATCAAAAATATAAAGAATACTGCACGAGGAGGTATTAATAACTTTGCGTACAGCGATATAACGCATATTATCCAACATTCTGTGTAGTCCGAGGGTTTCAGTTTTCAATAGTTCACGGAATAGGATTGAAGTTCAAGCTTAGTTTCCTCTGGTCCTAACCTTCGGTAATTCAGTCTTATTTATCTTATTAATACTTTTCATGCGCTTATGAAGCTTAGGAATTTACCAATTTTCATATTTTCGCCATGGAAACTCATTTCCACGTAAATATGTGTATTATGAAATTGTTGACCCATGCCACTTTTGGCAAAAGTAGGTGGGCTGATTTTCCGTAGAGATATTTCCGCGTCGTACTTTTCGGAAGTTAGATGCGTTCACGCGATTTAATTAAGCGGTAGAAAACTCGGGTCTTTCCACACCATCCACCACCCCTAGGCCTCGTCACTCCCCTCGTCGAATATTTTCTCCACCGTCCCCTCGGTTATCTAATTCTTGAAACTTACGTAGTTGTGCCGTTTTTTTTTAAATATACTGTGTTCTTTTTTCTCGTATTTTTTTCGGAAAGTATGGTATGATTTATTTTTGTAATGAGGTGAACGTGAAGGCGAAGACGAACGTTAGAGTTGCGGTTGGAGGGATTCTCGCGTGCTTTTTCTCTCTCTCTCACTCTCTCTCCCCTCCCCCTCACTTCATTTTGTCCTCTTTCGCCGTTTAATTCGCGCTCATTTCCTCTGTTCCCCGCACGTCCTCTCGGCTGTTATTTTATCTTCCGTTAACGCCCCACGATTCATCCCTATCCTTCACTCTTCCCTTTCCACCCACTCGACTTACACCACGTACCCATTTCTCTCCCCCTCGCTCCACTTCCCCCCTCCCATCCTTCCCTCCCCCGCCCTCAGACGCGGTCGGAGAGCCGCGGCCCCAAGCGAGTTATTGCGGTTCCCTCAGCTACGCTGTCAAAATTTTTTTCCTCCTGGTTTTCCTCCCGGTGCGAGGGAGGTCGGAAGGAGGGGTGGGATGCTCCCATGTTATTTCCTTTTTTCCCTTTGGATGTTAAATTTCGCACAATGGTCGGAACGAAATTGGCTTCTTTATTTACGCCTCTCCGTTTTTTTATCCGTCTGGTTGTTATCTTAATTTTACTTTAATTGTCACGTTCTTTGAATACACGCGAAATGTTTCGCTCACTTACTCTTCGAAATTTCCTTGGTTTGGTATTCGCCCTTCTCCAACTCGTTCGATAAGGTGGATCTTTTCCAAGTGGCGATAGTAAAAGTTCTGTTAGGCAACTTCCCTAGGTGTCTCTATGTAGACCCAACTACTCTCGAGCGTCGAGAGGTTTCAGCGGCCTTATGACATCATCATTAATTTGATTTTAACGTTTTACGGCGATCGGAAACATGGTTGGTAGAGTGGCGGAGGAACCTCTGGAGGAAGCTAAACTGATGCAGAAGTTGGGGAAACGGAGGTTATTATTTTATTCACGCGGAAACTTAGCCGGTGGTATACCTACGACTTGCCAACGTCATTTCCAACTTTCTAAACACGAAGAATAATCTACATTGGACATTTAAATGGCATCATCCGTCTCGAGGCTTTGCTGTCTTCAATTAATGCATCGCTCTTTATTCTATCGATCCGCGAGCTCCTTCCTACCTCCAGTCCCCCCTCCAGCCAGATTCAGGGTCACTGAACTGATAAGGAATCCTATACGGCCTCGCTGCATTTTCCGGAGGTAACGGAGACTGTTAAATGTATTTTCTGTCGGGACATGTGTCAATAATTCAACCCAAGAGCATGGTGCGCCAAGGCCTTTAATTCGAAGTCTTGGATTCGACTCTCCTCGATTCTTTCATGAAGATTACTCGTTAGTTCCATGGTTAATTTGAGATTTCTAATGGACATGTCATCGTGGTTTTTCCATCTCTCGTCTTGTGTGATTTATTTATTTTCCAACCCATGGTGTAATGTCGCTTGTTTCCCGCCTGAAATGTGATAAGAGTAGGTCGGAAAATATTCCGTCGCGTGTTCAAAATGAAATTATGAAGGAAATTATTGTCATTATAAAAAACCTTCAGATGAATTCTATGCCTGAACTTGTGGAAAAATCGATTAACTCTTTGTGGAACTATTATTTTTGCTGTTAAGGTCATCAAAAAAACATAGTAATCAACCCGAAGGTCGGTTTAATGTTTATAAAAAGTTAGGTAAGGTACTTGATTTGAATCATTTTAGTAAATTCCAACAGTTTTTAGTAAATTCCAATCTTCTATCCAATTGTTCATAATCACTAACACGTGTCAATTTAGTCGGCAGGCTAATAAATCTATGAAGACAACCAAGTATTTATCATCATTTAAGCACTCGTTAACCAGCTGTTTTATTCAGAGATTTCGAGTAATCTCTTAAAAATCGTTCAAAACGTATTGAATACAGAGTAAACTTCTTTTCAAAAATTTATCAAACGGTTTGAATTATTTCGAGTCCCTATCTCTAGTTAACATTTGTTGAATCTTGGCGATTATGTTTAAGTGGTAAATGTTAGTCCGTGATATTGAATGCACTGCACGGTCTTCGCGTATGTGTCATTTATAAATAATACTTAATTTTGTGATTTCCTTTGCTCCTAAAACATATATTTCTGTGATTTTTTTTCGTGGTTTTCCGGATAATATTTTCGTGGCCTCACACGCAGAAATAACCATAATTAAGCACGATTAAGAAATCGCCTAATTCAAGGCGTTCAAACTCTTTGGGTCAATCATCAAAAACTCATTACGACATTAATGCTACGCGGAAAACTCGGCTACATTTTCCTTGGGTTCATTTCGCTTGGAACGTGGGTTGGTTCACGCCAAGGCTTGCGAAAGCGTTTTCTTTCGGTTCGCCCTTCAAATCTTCCTGTCGGGATGGGGATTGGCTGCTCCTGGGGAACCGGGACGCCCCAACACCGTTGGGCGTTCGTGGGTCCTGGTACCCTTCCCGGTTCTCCTCCTTTGGCTGCGTGCCTGATACACCACTCTAAACCCTCCCCCCCTCCTCCCTCATTCGGCCCCCGACCCCTCCTGTCGCTCCCCCCTTCCCCCTCGCACGAGAGCACGAGGTCGCCCCGGAGTTCTTCTGGAGCGGAGGGAGGTCAGCTGAAGTGGGGAAATCGATACGGCGGATCGCGCAAAAAAAAACCGCGATTTATGGCGCACATGTCATCCTCCTCCGGAGGGCGTAAGGGAATAGACGGGGGAGGGGGGCACGACGGTGGGTTCGAAAACACGCGAACCTTTGAATGGTCTTTGAACCCCCGCAGGAGTTTGTGCGTCCCGGGCCTCGGAGTGAACTGGATCACTGGATCGTCCTGCCGATTCCCGCAAGGAGATGACGGGCCTGTGTGGATGTTTACCCTGCGTGCCTTTGGCGCGGCCACCCGCCACTTGAGAGGCTCACGGCGGGAACCCTTCCCGTGCCTTCGATCTGGCGGGCAAAACTAAATAGGGGCAGGTTCTGTTCAGTTCAATTAATTTAGTGTTAATGTGGTGGATAATTTATTAATGTCATAAAATTAAAATGCATTTAGCAGCTGTCACGATGGAAAGAGTGAAGTCTACCTGTATGGATTTCGAATGCATTTTCAGGTTTCTACACAGTGGTTCTATGCTTAATATGTTTTTTCCGTATTATATTCACCGTAAATTTTTCCGTGTCATTATTCTTCCAACCTCCAAATTTTTGGTATGGATTGCTTAATAGTCGATGTATATGCTCGCGTATATACTGTTTAGGTAAGAATTAAGTCTTGATTTATCCTTTAGTCTGGTTGAAGTTTTTCAGAGAAAATAGCGGAGAGATTGAATGCGCTCCTGTGCCCAGAAGGAAGTAGTCACGGGGGGTTACTATCCACTTCTTGAACGTGAATTTAGAAATTCCTAAAGCTAGTGCAGTTTAAATTAGTCACTTGGGTGAGGTATCTCTGTAGCCCTACCTCTTGCGTAAAGATGCTGAACTGAATACCAGGGACTACGCTTGTATAGCTTTCATCTCTGGCCTAGCAAGGAGTAACCCCCGTTACTTATAAGCGATGTAGACTGAAGGCGCAACGGCCGAAACATTGCTATTTTATCTATTAACGTAGGATGTGCGAATGCGAAATCTGAAATGGACATTTTTTTTTCAGATAAAAGAAACATATAATTCACTATTTTTGCTATACACGACACGTCTACGTCTCATTGCTTCCTTGGAAGTAGCGATAATAACTACTAGTATCGAGTTCCAGGCTTACTCAAGTGAAAATTTCCGTAGCTTATGCACTTTATTTGTGGTGCATTAATTCCGGCATTTAAACAGAAATATAAAGAGTTTGCTTTTATTTCGATAAGTGCTAAAAGGTATGCATATTGTTTTATAAAAACTAACTTCATTCATTGAAATGGTTTGTAAAGTAATGCATCTTTAAAAGCATGCTGCTTGGTTGAGGTGGAATGCTGCGAATCGGCTGTAGGCGTTGGGATCAATACTTCGAAGGCAGTGGGAAAACGAAGGTCAATAAATCCCCGTTTGAGACTTGCGATTCTGTTTTCCTAAGTTAGAGGAAGTGAATCAATATTAGATAAGTAGGCATGGCAATTTATTTCGGTGTACTGTGTAGATAAAGTAACATAATCAAAAACTGTGTTTTTAAATTATAACTGTGAATTTTAATTAGTTATACGCCTATTACTTATGTTCATTATTCGTGATTCATCGTGAGGTACATATAGAAATGTAAATACGTTAACCTCAGTTGATTTCTAAATATTAAATAATCAATAAAAATGATCATTGCCATTATTCCTCGAGAAGCAAGAATTTTAATCAAGAAACCCATGTTTTCGGCTTGAGATGTGATTTCCTGCATGTTATTACTATAACTTATAAGTTATTGCCCATTCGTGTGGGAATTAATCCCAGGAAGTTTTTCCCTTTTATGTCATCGTGTACACGTTTAACTCTCTCCGTCTTCTCCGTTTTCCATCACTTAAATTACACCCTCATAGTCATCCCTTTAGTCTCTTAGTCCGACCTCTCCCCTCCTTGTTTTCACCCTTAAAGGACGTTTTCCGAGTTCCGACCTGAGCCGTTAACTGTTGACCTCCCCGCATCCCCTGCCTTCCCGCTGGTGAGCCCTATGCGGCGCTTCCGTTGCTATGGCTGGTTCTTACAGTTTTACTACAGCTATTTACCCTGGCAGCGGAGACAAGTCCTCTGACTTCAGGGAACTCGAGGAGTTGTGGGAGAGAACTCGCTAGTTGGACCCCAGCTCTAACAGATGGATGACTTCAGCTCATGCGGCGAAAGGTCGTGTTATTATTTCCTTGGAAGTTCAAGTTATAATCCCCCTGTAGGCAATTCTCTCGTCGTCGGACTCCGTCTTTGCAGAGCGAAGTGTTCTGTAATTTTTGCTCACTGTAGTCCATTGCTGTGGTACTTGTTTCCGGCGCTAATGCACCACTAAAGAACCTGTAGTTAATAATTCGTGGCTGTAACATTTGCATAAACTCTGCAAGACTTGTCGACTTATGCAAAAATATTTTTCTCATGATGTCCGCTCCGTAAAGGTTAATAATCGATTATTATTTCTTACCTGATTTCAGATTTATTTTGGAGATTTCTATGAAATTTTTGTTTTTCTTCCCAATTTATGGAGTCCACCTTAATAGGCGTATAAACGAAGGAGTGGGCATTCTTAGAAAGGGCTCTTATCAGAATGTCCCAAGGCGTAATCCTGAGTTTAGTTTTAACTCATTTTTGTTTCACATAGACTCTACAATTTTAATTTGTGCTAGACACAACCATTTCGAAAATGTTAAGTTTAATAATGGTATTTGACTTCCTCAACTACTTGAAGCAATTACCCATGTAACCTATTATCATATTGCATTATTACCATATCGGCTGCATTATTCCTGCTGCTCTCTCGTGAAGGAGTACAAAGCAGCAGCAAAGGCTCCCCGTAAAGCTATCAAAGATTTGAGAATGGTAGTGATTAGATAGTAGGTTGATAGAATACATTAAACGAATGTTGAAACATCCTAAAAAATTAAGAGAATAATAGAATCAGACGAGGAATGTGTGTTTATTTAGTCATTTAAGTAGAAAGTGTACCATTGAAATATTAATGTCTTATGAAAACTCTTCAGATAAGTCTGTTGTCAAATAAAGGAAAACGCTTTGTAATTTCACAAAATAATGTATTACACTAAGTGACATGGTAATTAGGATTGCTTGTTGATATTACGTGAGCAAAGAATCGTGTCGTTCCGTAAATAATATTTTTTATGACCTGTGAGTTTTTTCATCCTTAAAAATAGAAAAAGTGGATCCTGGACATAAAAAGGTGAGCCTTCTGAATGGCAAGCCGGAAGCGATAGGATTCAATTGATTTATCCCCCGTGTTAATTTATGTGGTGCTCACCGAGAACAATAGGGAAAACCGAACATCTTGGAAACTGTGCCCATGGCGCTCCTAGTCTTTATCTCAGTTGCGAAGGTTTTTCCGACCGGGAATTATCATCAACTTAATTTAGAAAGTGGAATGATAAGTACAACGGAAATCCATCCTTGCCTCTTTCACTACCATTCAAGGAAAACATAAACGTTGAGCGCTTGGCAGTCGACCTTATTTGAAAGTGAAAACTGATTTATCTCATTCTTGGGTACACAATTGAAATGAACGTCTTAATTTTCTAGCTAGAGAAGAGAAATAATGCTTAATTCATCCTATTTGTGTTTCCAATAGTTCCAGTGAAATTCAAAATTTTTGACGAGAGAATTTTTGAAAAATAAAATCATCCCGTAAGAAAGTTTTCCGTATTAATTTTGTCATCTAAACTTCTGTGCTCGATACCTATATAAGATTCTGTTCCTGCAACTTGAGTTCAGGAATTGTATGAAAATGCTGCTCGTATGTGTAGGCGAAAGTTCATTTGAATTTCGTTTAAATTGGATGGTTAATGTTTATAAAAGTCACTCTGGTATAATATAAATTAAGTGTGATTGCATTCTAATTTGGTTTAATGTATTTAAAATAGTGCCTATAGCAACGACCGTACCGTCTTAGTACGTAAAGATATTTTTTATCCGTTAAGAAGATAATTTGCATTGAATGGAATTTTGAGATTATGTATAGGGCCTGTCTATTTAACCTTAAATTCAACATCTGTAATCTCTAGAGGTCGCTGTAATTATCCATAAAAATTCTTCTTCTTCACACTCTGTTGTCCTCTGCAGGCTTCTCTTTTCCGCAATTTCTGCGAGTATTGAAGGCATGTGAAAAAGTAAAATGGGTCGAAAAGGGGCTGTTAATTGAGTTATTTCGACGCATGCATAAAATTGAGGAATTGGGATCACAGGAGAAAAAATCCTTTTCAGGACGTGATCTTCATAAGAAACCTGATCACTGTACTCGTTCGGAACTGCGCTGGGACGCACAATGCGTTGGCAATGGCTCTTTGTTTTCGTTTATAAACGCGCCAAGAGGGCACTCGATTGCCAAGTATGCCTCCACTCTCCAGGATTTTGCCCAGAAAAATAACTTTCGCTTTGGGAAAAACATGGAGTCAGGTCAGGGAATTGCGTAAGTCGATAATACTATCGCACCCCCGTTTGTGCTCATTGCTGCAACGTGCCCCAACGTCTATTAATGGAAATTGCTCACGTTTTGAGACAGTTTTCTTATTTTATTTGATGGAATCCCGGATTAATTTCGCGGGCTCCCGGTTTTGCGGTTTTCGTGGATTTTGTGCGTCGTATTCGAGGGAGGGAGGTTATGGTGGCATGGTGGGCGATTTCACGCCCTGGTCGTGGAGGAGTGATGCATCCGGCAGAGGTCGGTTATTATCCCCTCGTGTGTGAGGTTCGGGTGTGCTGGAGTGGAGAAAAAACGCCTGTTGTTATGGTAAGCAGGGTGTTCGTTCCATGTGCGTGTAACGTATGGAAATGCGGTGAGTGGGAGGGAGGGGCGAGGGGTAATAGCCGACCCGTGTGCGCAGTTCCACAGCCTCTCGTCCTTCTTGCCTGGTGCTTGTGCCGCAGTCTCGGCTGCGAGAGGACATCCATAAATGACGTGCTCAAGGACGAAAAAGGGGGGGGGACCCTTTGGTTCGAGATTTTATTGCTTAGGTACCTTAAATATTTGGCGTCACATCTTTTATTTCTAGGAGTATCACCCCAAAAATTCTATTTCTATTATACCATTGAAAATATGTACATACGCGTAATGCAAAAAAAGGGGATATTATTATGTGGAGTCGTCTGCCAGTCAAGGAATGGGAATGTCCAGGAAATTTACCGTGATATGAAATTACCATGTTCTCATTCTATTCTATAGCATGAGTTTGGGCTGGGAAGGTATGATCTTGCGCACTGCAAAAAGTTAGGTGCTGGTTTAACAATTGATTATATGTGATGTTCACATCTGTTACGTGAAGCGCATTCTGGCGTTAGTCTTTTTTGACCGATATATGATTTAAATTTTCGTTTGGAGTGTTAGTCTTAATTTTTCGCATTCCAGAATTTTGTGTGCATTTCTACCCTAAGGGTGCTGTAGATGAAGGTCCATTTACGTGAGAGAAGTTCATCGGTGGAAAAATACTGCGGTTGTTTCATTTCCACGAAAGCTAGTGAATCATAAACTCGTTACTGTTGTAGGCACCTGCGGTATATAGCTCATGGGTTTAATCCTGGCTCTGGGCATCCGATACAAATCTATGGCATGGAGGCGTTTGGATAGTTTCAGCAGAAGGTTTTTGTATCGGATCCCTCTTTTTTATGAGGGGTCTTTGAACGCTGGCTTTTTTGTGCACTGAGCTCGCAAGGGTCTGCGTCTAACCCCTAGTCATGCACATCACTTCTCCTTTGACTTCAGCTGTTGCTATGTGATTAAATCGCCTTAGTTTTGGAGGAAAAAACGGAAGAACATTTGGCCCCGACTCTTCTGAACTGAAAAAGTTGTTTCTTTTTTTTATTTCCCAGCGTGTGAGAAAATCAAAAAGGTAACGCTTTGGTTTGTGCAGATTTCACAAGGTCTGGAGTGAAAGGAATGCATTTTACTGAATTGTGTTCCTCGTTAGTGTCGTATAGCAAATGCGGAGTTATGAATAAAATGGAAACGGCGGCTCTCATCCGGTCGCCTTCAATAGAGCAAGCAAAGCGAGCAACCGCAGCCCGTCCGTCGCTTTTGATGCGCGCCGTCACGAAACTCGGGAGGTCGCGGGTATCAATCGCGCACCGGGCACAGGTGCTCTGCCGTCGCCTTCATCCATTTCATTTGATATTACGATTTGAAATGGCTCCGGCCGTGGAGCATTCGGAGCCCAATTGTTATATTGCATCGCCGCTGCCGTCCCCGACTGGTCACGATGCTCGCGCGAGCCCTCGGCGCGTGCTGTCGTTCCCTTTTTTTTAAAGGGCCGCTCCTTTTCTACCCTTCCCCACCACCTAAACTCCCACCTAATCCCTCCCTCCCAAAAATTTATTTCATCAATGTCCCCTCTCCCTAATGCAATTCCCCAAACTATCGGCCTTAATCTTCCTTTAGCCCCGGCATTATATCTGCAGTCCAGGTTTATCTCATAATCTTCTTTTCGCCCCTTCTCGACCGACGGGGTGAAAAGACGGCGCGGCGGCGTGAGGCCCACCCGACCATCGCTCCCTCCCGCAACCGACCTCTCGCCCGTGAGGCGGCGCCGTCCTCCCTCAATGTCCCGGCGCCGCCACCCCCCCCCATGCCTCATCATCCGCCGCATCCCCCGCCGACCCCCGTTCCATTAATTCCTCACACGTTCCGCCGACCCTCCTAATATCTTCCTCCCCCATTACACATCCCCGACGACGGCTCTCTTATTCCGCCCCCAGCCCCTATTCCAACCGCGCACACTGCCGCCCACCTCCGCCATGTATCGTCGCCCTCCGTCGTCGGGGATTCCCTCCTTTCCGCAAACCTCGCCCCTCAACCCCCGAATCCCCTCAACCTCCCCATTCCTCAACCACCCCTATTCCCTTAACCCCCGGCAGAGACTCCTTCACCCCTGTCAAAGGCCTTCTTCTCCACCGCCCCTTTCCCGAGGGCGTGTCGCGGTCGCCTTCATTCAGTCATTCCCTTTCCCGCGGGATCAGGCGGTGATGTCTCCCGAAGCGGCCCCCTTTTGAGTAGAGCGCGCGACAAGGACACTATCCCCCGCTCAAGCCGCCCTCCAACCCCCCTTCCAGTCCGCGGATCCTGTAATGCAATTCTCGCCATGATGCATACAATTGATTCAGGGCTTGAGCATTCTTGTGCTGACACTAATCAGGTTTTGACCGCGGTGGAGTAGAAAGATCGCCTAATGTATCATTATATTTTGCACCTAATTAAATGGTGAAGCACACGGGCGCTCTTTTTTTCAGTTCTTGAAGTTCTTGATTGTGAGAGACTGCACCGACAACGCTCTTGCAGTGTCTATGAAATTGCTTATTAAGGATATGGAAATAAGTCCTAGGTGTGTATGAATTGCGTATTTTCAGGCGTGATTAAATTGAATCGGAACACATTAATGATCAAAATAATTTTGCAATTTACCACTGTTTGAGGTATTTATTTACAACCAGGTTTCGATGTACCTACTACAGCATCTTCAGGTAAGAAATGTGTACGAGCGCCGTCTTATGCACAATTATATCTGAAGAAAAGGAAGTTGGGGAGGGGGAAGGGTTTACTAGGTTTGTAATTGATAAAATTAGTTCTGCTGTGGAAGTCTTGTCCTTATTATGTCTTCTTTGTATTTTCATTTATTTTTGAAACTAGCTTTTCCGTGTTCTCCCCTGTATCAAGCGTTTATTTATTTTGGCTGGATTTTCGTCATTGTTTCAATACGAAGATTTCATTCTTTTTGCCTTTTTAACCTTTCCGTTTTGAATAGCCTAGTGTGGCGTGGTTCTTACTGTTAATTTTTTCATGCAAAGTTCCTTCTGCAGTTTTCATCGCGTGTGTAATAGTCTGAGCCTTTTGCGCTTTGTCCTTTTCTTTCAAAAATGACTCCGATTGCACTGACAGATACCATTATTCAATCCCGTAATAGAAAATACGGCAAGAAGGTCACGCAGAGCGAATCAAAAATCCCTATCGAATGCGCTAGAGTTTTCATTCATTTATCGTTATTATTGCCGATTTTCGATCCTGTCCATATTCCGTACCATACGTAGTCGGCAGTTGATTCCTCGATAATTCTTCAACTCTTTTAAATACTCGTGCTCAAATACATTGTCATGTATTTTCCTTCTTCATAGGATTCGTTCGCATAGCTTTTATTTACCAACTGTGTCCGCCATACCCCATTATTGGAAGCTTTTTCATCGGGTTGGAAATGTGACATGTAATCCCCTTGGAAATGTTTTAATGTCAGTGTGAAGCTTTTTCAAAGGTCATGGCGATAGGGACTTTTACATCCCATATGATTTTATAAATGGTAATCTACCAGTTAAAGTAGGTTTCTGATGGACACCATCTACAATAACCTTTTCTTCATTTCTGCATATTTTCTGCCACGCTTCATTCCACCCAACATGCCCAATCTTTCCCCCCCATAACCTCGATTATCCAACATTCTACCCTCAATCACATTCTTCAACAATCCATCGCATGCAAATTTTAATATGTACCCAAAGCTATAATTTTTAGTATCTCAATGTAATATAAAATGTGTAAAGGAATATTTTGAGGCATCAAAGTTTTAAGAAATTTGATTGATAAGCGTGGAAAAATGAAAGTTTTTTTGAACATCCTTTCGGAAATATTTGGGTTTTCTAGTCTAGCAAGTAATTATAGTAGTATTTATTTATTCATTTTAATACCATGAGCCGAAAATATTGCTTTTACTTACTAGAATTCCCTTTCACAATTTCATTTGACTAATTTATAAATTATTCTCTTTGCGTTGTGATGCATGGCGACAGCATACTGTAGCAATGCACCAATTTAAATAATAAATAGCAAAATGGTTTCAATCGCCAATATTCAATGGCCAATATGGATGAATATGAAAAATATTTCAATGGCCAATGGTAATA
>LYUA01000079.1:547603-558928 GCA_002093875.1 Calopteryx splendens | reverse complement strand
TGCAGAAATGACGACAGGGTTACGTTAGGAGTGTGTCCATCAGAAACCTACCTTAACGGGTAAATTACTATTAAAAAAGCATTCATAGTCCGGAAATTGCGAAAAAAGGTGCTCACTTACCTAATGACTTGACACGTACTCACTGTTCATGCGCACCCGAGCGTATAGTTCGAAATAGTTACAAAATTTTTCAAGTCTCAGGGCTGTTGCATAATCGCAAATCGTCGCCTGACTTATTAACTTGACATTTGTAATTGTTGTGGGTAATGCTGTTCGGATCAAAATGTAAATGAATTTCTTATATCAGTGGTTTCCAGTTTCCGCTGTAATTTTTATTAGTATTAAAAAAGTATTATCCTCATTTTAATCAGTTTCAAGTCCTCCCAAGCGTCTTATTTGCTTCGCGTAATCTAATTTCTTTTTTTGGTGCCAGTTTTATTTAGTGTGGAATTTGTCGCATTTAATTTCACTATGCATTTGTTTTTTTCCCATTTTTTTGTATTTTACTTGGTTGTTTTGGGGTGCTGATGTAATAGATGGAGGGGAGATTTTCTCGATGGTAATCAACATTCAGAAAAGCTGGTCCAATTGAATTCTTTTTCGTAGACGGGGTTTTTCTAGCGTGAAAATCTGTTTTCGGTGACATTCCCTGTCGGACATTTTGAGTGGTCTCTTATAATTTTTTATAATTGCTAGTAGTATCTTATAATTCGCTAATTCAACTAATAATCTTCCCAGGTACAGGATGCGTGGTAATGTCAATGATATTTGATCATTAATAAATGTTCGAACAGTCATATTTTACGTTCATTTTACATGAGATATCAGACTTAAAAGTTTCTTTTTTTAAATTATTAATGTGCTTACATTACTAGTACAATTACGGTGCAACAAAGCACAGCAAACTCAAATGATAACGAACAAACACATCTATCCATGCCCTAGGTGATGAAAAAATCCATCTAGGCGGAATTCGAGCCCGCGACATCCGGATTAGCAGGCGATTAGCAAGACATTACTCCACTACCGTGGCCGGAAATGTTGAAGAAATATGTAGTTTTGATCCGCTATTCCTTGGTTACTCGGAAATAATTGTCTTGACTTTGGAAGAAATCTTTTGAATTCTGTTTGTTAACGATGCATATAAATACTTGATGTGACAGAAATAAATACTCCCATCGCTATCGTTGTCATTCCTATTCAGATACATTGCTCTAATGCAACCTGCACAACGTCTTGGTGGGAAGAAAAAATGAATCCCTTAGAAAACTGGGAGAAATTCTTAATACGTAGAGAATTTTTGGCGCACACCTAGTTCGTGTTAGGTTTATTTCAAGGGATTGCAACAAGTAGCCCATTACCTACTATCCCGATGGGGATGAAGCCAAGGGGACGCTAGAACGAATTCTCTCCATTTATGTGTGTAAAGCTATTTGCAACTCCACGGTGCATGCCACATGTACCTACCATGTCATGTTAATGAAATTAACTCTGCGTGCATGAAATAGATACCCTCTTTTCACAGCGAGCGAGTTTTTACTGGTCATCAACGAGAGTCGGATAATCGCCTCAATGAATTCTTGGCTGAAAGCCGCTGCTCTGGGCATCCTTCGCCAGCGTTATCATCCGTTATTAGGCACCTGTTGGAGTAAGCTGGGCGGAATGCGTTGAACTGTTCTCTCTCGTCCAGTAGTTTCAATCACTTCGGTCTCGATTCTTGAAACTACGGCCAAACTTCCCGGAGGAATTCATGCGACCCGTACGCGGGTGGGAAAGAGATACCCGCCTGCTCATTCCGGTGACGAAAGACCCCCCCCCCTCACCTCAGAAATTCGCGTTCTCCCCATTCCTTTGTCGCAGGCACGAGATTTGATCTCTAGGAAAAACTTGTTAAACTTAAGTCAATGTTTGCCTTGTCTTATCCCTTTAATCCCGCCCGGATCCTCTCGCGTGCTCTCACTTCGTAGTGGGTCTGTTGATAACCACTTCCTCCCCCCCTCTCTCTCTCGCTTCCCCTTTCCCTCGTTCACTCAGTCCACGGAGCTCATCTCAGGAGCAATTTCATTCCAAAATCTCATCTAAACCATCTCCCCAGCCGCGGAATGATCCTCGCAAACCCTTCCCCGTCGTCCATCGTCGGCGCCGAAGAGCTGGCGAGCGTCAGCATGCGCGCTTCGGAAAGAATTCCTTCGAAGCATTTTGAGGAAGATGGAGACCCCTCGGCTATCTCCCGTCTCATCGCGATCTCGATGTTCTCTCGGTGAAGCAGGAGGGTTCTTACGCCCAAGCCCTTCAGAGCCGCGATAGAGGGCAAAAGAGAGTATTTGAGTAGGAGGAATTGGGGACGAGGGGGGGGATGTGGATGGGTCGGAGGGGAATCGGATGTGGCAGAGGTTTCTTTCTCATTCCTGCGCGCGGAATAATTCACCATCCTCTCTGCTCTATATGGCCGTCGGAAATTGGCTTCGAATGCTTTTCTCGCGCTCGTGTGGGATCATCTGCGAATTGGGTCGAAAAATGGAGTAGGTGTCATTATGTCGGGTGTT
Organism: Calopteryx splendens; assembly: GCA_002093875.1. NCBI lineage: Eukaryota > Metazoa > Arthropoda > Insecta > Odonata > Calopterygidae > Calopteryx > Calopteryx splendens. Next base: position 556,382 of record LYUA01000079.1, on the reverse strand, counting down.
ATTATGCTCTCGCACTTTAATAAACTTGTTATCGGATGGTTGGTTGACGGAGGCCTATCCTGCGGTGTTGTTGAGGCCCTTCAATTTGGTTGGTAATTCAAGTGCTATGGCCATGAGACGGCAGTGGTAATGTCTTCTCATTTCCAAGCTGAGAATTGCGCTTCGATCGCCATTTGGAATAAATTTTGCATTAGTGGATTCTATCTGTTAAGCAATAGCAGGTAAAATTCTTCCAAGAATTTAATGGCTTTTGCATGGGAGAGTATGCCCAGCCGCTCGCCGATCACCTATCTTGAATTGCTCACGATGAAAGATTTATCGCTAATAGGTCACGGCCAGTGATTCATTCCCCTATCCGCCGTCCGTCGGGAAATCCAATTTGCACTGAGGGGACCGTCTTGCATCAATGGGTCTTGATGCATGCTTTACTTTCTAACGTGGAATTGCTCCAAAGTCGAGGTCATTCAAGTATATAGGGTAAGTGGATGAGTAGGAGTGTGGTTTAAGGAAATAAAACTGTCCGTTAATATGAGAGTAGTTCTTTGATTATGGTAATCTCTTCCTTACGACCAAGATTTAAAAATACGATTCGAGAGACTTTGCGATCAACAGGCCTCGAAAATCTGTAGGTGACCCTAGCTCGTTGCGATAGCGTGTATTTATAGAGTTTAGCCCTACAGAGGTTTGCTGCCGAAGAATATTTATTTTTCCTTTAATCATACCTGACGGTGCGCGTGTACGTTTGCGGGTGTTTGATTTAGATGTCGAAGTCGCATTCTCGACGTGTCCCCCCCTACTCGCCTCTTATCGATAATGGTACTCCACCCTTGGGTGATCCGAAAGCTCAGCCCGGCTTTCACCTCTTATATCCGGTCCCACAAGACCGTGCGTATGCGTGAAGTGGTTTCCTCTAGGAGTTTCCTCGGTGGGGCGAAAGGGGGGGGGTAGTGGTGTGTGAGTACTACGTCTTTTATGCCCGTTATGTGCAATATATGCTTTGACGGATTCGTGCCTCGCTCACTGTCCTAATGCATATAATCCTTCCAATGGACCGCTCCGTACGTGGGCGCGTCGCCCGGAATAATAATGATCCATTCGGCGCGTGGTGTCGGCTTCGAGGGGGGTTTGGCGAGGGGTAAGCGGAGATGGAGGATCGCTTTTGATGGATGTTTACGTGTTGGGGTTGTGTGTGGATGGGCGCCTCCCCGCGCGCGCTAGTGCACTGCGGTCGGCGCCCCCCCCCCCTTACCCGCTTCCCTCCTCCCCCTAGCCTCTCGCGGAAGGGATTTTTGGGTCCGTGCTCGGAAGGCGTGTTCCATATGGCGTATCAAAGGCGTGCTTCGGCTTGGGTTGCGGTGCTCGAGTTTTCGGAGTTAAACTGCCTCTTAGCTACCGGGTGGGGTGGGAATGGGTTTTTGGTACCGTGTGCGATGAGGTGAATTTTTTTTATTAGGGGTGGTGGAAGGGGTTCTATTGCCTCCACTGTGTATCGCAAAGGATCGATCGGTTATTTTCCATTTATCCAAGGTGCCGCATGGTGAATACAAGGTGGCCTTTCTACCTTCGGGAACGGTTTCGGCCTCAATTTTTATACCTACCCCTTTTCGGCCGGCCTCGAGGACTGCGCAGCAGAATTTCTTGCATTTTGGCTCTTCTAGTCTTGTATTTCCGTCTTTTTGGACATTCACCAGAGGTGTTGCTTTCTTTTCATCAGATGAAGTCTTGCTAAATTATGGAAATACCAAAACATAGATTTTTTGTATAAATTCCATGTTCTTGCTCTATTAGGAAAGATCCTGCAGAATATTTAACTCTATGTTCAATCAGGAAAGATGTTTTACGTATCGCCAAATATTTTGACGGTGTTGAGTACTATGAGTGGAACTTTCAAGTGAACTCTTGATAAGATCTTAGAGCAACAAATTTTCATCTGATTTACTTAAAAATGCTGAAGTTAATGAATCGTTTGCTGTGTGGTACTAGATTACTTGAAACCTATTCATACCATAACCAAGAAGACATGAAGAATGATGAAATGTATCTTTTGTGTTTTAAAGATAACACAGTAGTGCTTGAATAACGGACGCTTATTTTTGTGCTTTAGTGGGAAAATTTCGTTAAGTAAGTAAATGTTTCATCATTGTAAACTTGAAGTTTTTCTGTTGGTTAAAGTTCGTTGTGGGTCTACGGAAATACTTAGTGCTTTTCATATTAATAAGAAAGTTGTAGTGCCTATTTACCATGATTCCTCAATGGTCTTTAGGAATAGTACTACGCATTTTTTAGAAAGTGCGATTAATACGGTCATGCTGAGCCGTTAACTCAAATTCGAAGAAACGTTAAGTGCAAAACAGCGGAATACCACTGCCCTGAGACTATTTCAAAAAGACGAGGTCCGGGTTGGCCGAAGTGTCAAGTTACACCCACAGAACCAAGCGGATCTGGTATGATAGGTAAATTAGGCGTAATCAACCATTCGATTTAAGTTCAATTTCAATGAAGGAAAATCATCAAGTCCGGTCTGAGTTTGTTTTTAAAAATCCTTACTGGCCTAACATAATTTTATTTTTTCTACTTTCAATGAATTCATTGCGTACGTTTTCCTGTCACATGAAATTTACCTACTTGCTCGTTTAATTCGCTCCGTTTCATTAAATAATTAACGCTCACTTTCCATTTTCTTCTCCCTGTTGAACCGTCACGTTTCCTAATTGGCGTTTTTCGTCTGATGACCAGAGTAATTAGGAGCCCAAGCCACTCGACGGGTCGCGCATGACGGTATTCTTTCTCTCTTATTGCGCCGAGTTGGTTGCAGAGCAGTTATTTACCATTGTCGCGCTCTCTCCCTCTCTTTTTCCCTTCACTAAATAATTAGAACTACAATTACTGACGGAGGGGACGGTGGCCCCGCTTTGAAATCTACCCATAGTTATGTCCTCAAAGCCAAAACCATAAGGTTAAGGTTTTACTCCTTAATTGAAACTAAATTACGATTTTCCTTCCGCGACAATGGTGCCGTAATGTTGACATTCACTAGGAGAACTATTTTCATCTCCAATTTCAAAGTTTTATATCATCCGAGGCATTTCTCCTTATTGAAGGCAGATTCGGAGACAATCTTCCTTCTGCCCTAATAAGATCAAATTTGTTCTGGTCCCTAGTTTTACTTGTGACATATACTAACTCAGGGGATCAATTTTGTCAAGGATTTCTCCTGTCATTCGTAACCGGCGTTGTATTTTATTAGGTCTGGGTTTTACCTTGGTATTGCTATAGTTTTGTTCAGTAAAAACCGGTAGCAAAATTTTAGTGCGTATTAGTGGGTATTAAAAATGCATTGAATTATTCGTATCCATGTTTCATTTGTCGTTTTTCATTAATAACTTAAAAAAATTATTATCTTAAATTCTTCATCGCACTTCTTTATTTCCTCCGGGAAAGAATACTGCCGTTCATTCTTACATAATTAACAGATTCATTCGAGGTGATCTTGTCTGCTTCTTGTTTTTCCTTCGTAAAATATACGTATTATAGTTTTATTATTGACTTTATGTGTGGTATATTCCGCAAGGTCAGCATAAATTAAATGTAAGGTAAATTAGCAGATTTAGATTTTTCTTATCATCTTGATATAGCATCGCACATCTCTATCCTTTTCCTTACGTTTTACTCGACTTCACCTACATTATTCACCGCTAGCTGAAAAAGCTTTAATAATAACAATTCATCTCATGTTGTATTAATTATTTCTACCCTAATAGGAAAGCCACTTTGTTGTGCCACGGTGCTCTCGACTTTCAATATGTGTAATAGAAATCTTTTCACTCTTAAAAACTTGAATTTGGACATATTCACTGGCTTTCAATTGATGTCCCTGTCCAAAAATTGTCCTTGAAAACCTATTTAAGTATTCTTGTATGAGGTTAGTCATGTGACTGGGTATTATTTGGTGGGTTCACTGAAACTACTTCTTGGCAATTACCATAATTTAAATTTAAATCTCACTACTCACTACGCGCAATTAAGTAACGTACATTTTTCTGGTATTTTTATGATGCATAAATGAATATGAATATAACTGTGCAGTCATAAGTTTACTAACAATTATTGAACACCCATTTCCTTGAAAGTGTAATTGTAAAGTAATGTGCGTTATCGAGTACAGTCATTCATTCATACCTTCAGCGGTGCAAAAACTTTAACTTGTCAATGCTCTCTTTAAATATGCCCGTGAACGTCTTCGATTCTGATTTGTTTACGATTGAGAACAAAGTGTCTTTCGTCCTGTAGCTTACAGCATGAACGTTTGCTCTTGTATCTTTTTCTCCTTGACTCCACCATAAACATTGATCCTTTGATTGACTTGGATTTTTTGTCGTTCATATCCTGTTTATAAGTCCGAAGCGGGGAAGGAATCGAGAACAGTAAGCCAGTGGCCCGGCATGAGTTTTCGCCGCTGTCCCAGTTCCACAAAAATTATGCCTCCCCGCCGCCTTGACCGCTTCTCATCACCTAAATAAAACCGGGCGGCTTCTTCATCCGCAGGAGAAAACCGCACCCGAATTTTCGTTTTCGTCAATTCTTCTCGAATGTAGTGACTTAGCGCTCCCATTGAAGGTGGCCGTCGTTCTATGTCTGCCTTCTTTCTACTATTTTCAAATTTCAATTGGATTCGGAATGTCGATGGCGTGAATTTGGTGCGAACGTGCAGGAGGACTTCGGGCAGGCGTGAAGAGGATATTTAAGCTTGTCAAGTCGTGTGTGGTGACTTCGATTTTGGGTGAAAGCCTGGACCAACGTACATGTTCGAAACGAAGCAATTTTACCGAGATAATATGTTTTAGTTTCCAGCATTTTAACTACAGACTTGCGAAGCTGGGAGTATTCTTTTTTAGGACTTTTAGTCAACCCATTCTGTGGTTTAATTTACCTAGACCAATTTTATCGGAGAATGGTAACTGCGGGGATTTATGTGTTTTAATTACTTCACGGTAAGCTTTCATTCCCAAATAATTGTATTTGAGCGTCAATTTTTGTGCCTACTCTGTAAATTCAATGATACAGACAATTGAGAATTTGTTTTTTCCTTCAGGCTTCGCTCCGCGCTGTTTTTCATTTAGCCATGACGCTTTTAGTTGGCTTTATTTCCATTAATTATCTCAGGTGCGACTTATCAAAATCCGCGGGAGGGATTGGGGAGGGGGGAGCAATCCCCGAAATAATAAAACGCCAAGAGTTTCCTTTCCACGCGACTCTCTCGAGTAACTTTTTAGAAAGGTGACGGTGGAGGAAAAAAGACGAACCCTCCTCGGAGTAATTTGGACACGTTTTGTAAATACATTTTTATTTATTCTTTTTGAATCGCCCCTAGTGTGAGGGCTTAGTTCGTTAAATTGAGCCGGCTTTAGGCTTGCCATTCGTCGTTCCTTTTTATTTCTCCTCTTATTTCCTCCCTTCGCTCGCTTCCTGTTTCGATGTCGTCGTCCCTCGAAGGAAGCAATTGAAATGTCCTCTTGACAATTTGGAGGTGCGAACGAGAGCGTCGGATTGGGAGGAGGAGCGGGGGCGACGGCGCATTCCCTCCCTCCCTCCCCCCAACCCTTTCTTTCACCCCCCAACCCTTTCTCTCACCCTCCCCCCAAACCCTTTCTCTCACCCCCCCTCCCGTCCCCGTTCATTTCAATGCGACCTCTCCCACTCCTCCCACCCGACGGGAGAGAATTCAAAAGGAAATCAATTCCTCTGCGAGACACTCATTTGCCTCGGGCCCTGCGCGGGAACAGGGGTGAGATGACGGACTCGCCTGCTCCTCCTCCTTTTTCTCTGTCCCTCCCTCCCCATAATTCCCTCTTCTTCTCTCTATCGCACCTTCCGTCGAGAATAGCGCCCCTTTCATTCTTAGCTTTTCGCTGTGGGGGAGGACGATGCAAGTTTCTCGCGTCTCCCCTTATCTTCCCAAGGACAGGTGCCGCTCCCTCATTCCCCGCCTCCGTGTCATTCGGGGAGGGAGGAGAGGTGAGTGAGAGGGTGGCGGCCGTGAAATCGGGGCGGGAGGGAGGTTGCGGGGAGGAGAGGAGATGCGCCCGCCTGGAGGAAATCGTCCGGCACCTCTCGTCCCCGCCCTCCTCTCTCTCCCGTTCCAAGCCTTTCCTCTTCACACGCACCCAGCCGCCATCTCCATTCACGTTTCGTTTATGCATCATCATTCAGGTTTTAATAGTGCATGGTGGCGACAGAAGCTAGAAATAGGGTAACGTTGTGAAGTCTGGAAAAATTGCAAAAAATGTCTGACCTTGTATCAATGAGCACCACTGAAAGGACCCAGTCACCTTGGTTGAGCAGCTCAAAGGAAACTATTCTTTTTTTTACTTAAGTATATCTCTTAATGATTTCAATTCTTAATTTGGCTCTGCCCTCTACTTTCAGCTATTCTACTCTACCCTTTTTCGTGAGCGTATAAAAATGGACTGCTATGAAGGCAGTGAGGTTATCGAGGCTCAAAGAAATTACAGAAGTCATTCCCTAAAAATCATCGTAATTACAGAGAATTACTTATTTCGTTTTTGTTTTCACAAATTTAGATTTAAATCTTGGGATCAAATGCTACCTCGTTCATTATCGGTCGATCACTTCCTTTTTCTATTCTTGTAATGCAGGAAGAAATTAATTTTTCTGTTTTGTTAATGTGTGTCCGAATCAAAAAAAATGCAACCTTGCAATGTCATTTTTTCTAATTTGGTATTGGTTTTACCACTTGAAATATTTAAATTATGGCTCCTTTGGTCCTGATGTTCATTGTCTGGAATTCAATCCCACGGAGTACTATATTAGAACTCACAGAAATCCAACGTAAACCCGGTGGATTTTTTCTTGGTCCGTTTGATGAGTTTGCTTCTTTTGAGTACACAATTTGACTTATTTTGGTTGTTATTTAATAAAACCTGACGATTCCAGTTGTCACTCTTGTTGACCTTGCTTGTTGTAAAGAGCCGCGTTTTATGGATGTTATTTCTGTTTTTTGTTGGTCAGTCACCGTTGGCTTTCAATAAAAAACAATTGTTTCGTTGGTTTTAGCGTTTGATCATATCATTTCGCTTTGAAGCGAACATTTTATAATAATAAATGAAAATGTATTTCGGGTTAATCGAGATGCTGACTGAATTAACTCCTATTTTTTTGGTAGGCAAAGCTTACTAAAGCTCGAAGATCTCTCTTCTTTTATGCGTCTACCTTCCCTTTCTCTTTTGTGGATTACCTGCCGAAGTTACAGGCGCGAATGACCTCCGCAGTTTAGCGCTTTGAATAACAATGCCATACCAATCCAATTCCGACTTGACTCCGAAAGGTATTACGAGTACCAGACCCTACCAATCCTGTTCCCTATCCAACTTTCATCCTCGAGGATTGTAAGACACGAGCAGTTTTCATCTCACCTTTTGTTCTTCGAGCACTTCTACCCTTTCATATTCTACGTTTTAGTGTATCGTGTCCTTTCCGCTTTGTTGAGAATATTTTCGGTTAATGTAGCGGTTTCTTTTTCATTCTGCAATCCTAAGATTTATGTACCTTGAATTACAAAAGATTGCAGCTGGGCGAAGAAAACCGGAAACGTTTTAGCTGAAAGAGTTGAATTGTCCGAAAAATATTTCTCATTAATTCTGCTCGAAGGGTCTTCAGGCGTTCGTGAGGGAGAATTCTGTTTAAGGTGAACCTTGCTACCGAGATAGTATCTTCGTTGACGTGGATGCAGCAGACTTGACTGCATTGATTTCGACAATATATATTTATATTCCCTTGGATGAGGTCTCTAATTAGTCTCTCGACCTCGCCTTTGGAGAAGGCTTGCTTTCTTCCGTTTTTACCATTAATGCGTTTCCTTCCTTTCGCAAGAGGGGAGGTGGCGCGAGCGTGCCTGTGTGTTTGTGTGTAGGTATATCTCTTGATTGGATGGGGGTTCGCCAGTCTCGAAATCGCCCTCGATCGAAGTGAACACATGCGTGCGTCGCCGCCTCCCCACCCCCCTCAAAGCCCTCGTTTCCACGTTTCCCTCTTTCTACGGAAATTTCCTTTTCATTCCATTTCACTTCCTCCTTTTCCGTATTCACTTCTCTCTAACTGGCTGGGTTGCCACTGGCCCAGAAAATCGAAGAGAGCAGGGAATTTTTTTAAAGCCTTTTCAGAGTAAGTAATTAGTTGAATTGTTCGGGTACTCGGTAAGGTTTCAATCGAATAAGTCGCATCATCTATTTAAAATGCTCCGGGATTATGAATATTTTTGTAGGAATACCGTGGAATGGGCATACTTTTGGAATGGCAAAGCACTGTCGTTTTAATAATTTGTTAAAAATACAGGTGCCTATCACCTTATATATTGAATGATTGAACCTAGCAATCAAGAATGGTGTACAATACTTTATATCGCGAAGCCATTTCAATTGATAAATCGATCTATATCAGAACTTGAAGATACACGTGAAGGAATCATTAGGAATAATTGAACATATTCCTGTAATCTATAGTTAAAATATGCTATCTACTTAGAGGGTTCCCGGGTGATAAAACAGGGTAGTATAACAAAATATGGAATTGCCTGGAAAATTAATTTTAATTCCCCCTATTTATTTTGTAAAGATCGTGTTGATGATAGGAAAATACAATTTGTTTTATATCGGGTCTTAATAGCAAGTTGGCATGATTTCATGCATATTTCCACTAACTTCCCTTAACGCGGATGGTTTCAGGCGTAACTTTGTGGAAGCGATTCATAATGAGAACGAAA
>LYUA01000079.1:488593-499971 GCA_002093875.1 Calopteryx splendens | reverse complement strand
AAATTTGCGTGTGGGACGAGGAGGAACACGAATTGAAAAGAGAGGAAGGAGACTCGGCTCGGAGAGATCCATTGAAGATGCAGTGAAGTAATTTCATATCGAATAGCAAACGGCGGGTGAAGAGGTGAGAACATACATCTTACATCCTATTCAATGAGTTAAAGATCGTAGTATTTCATTCGATTATGTTGGATCCGTTGTGTCGTTTTAATTCAGTTGTTGGTGATGGATAAACTTTCCTCTTGCAACCGCTTCAGCTATTGTGAGGGGGTCAGAATTATCGTGATCAGGGCTTCAGGATGTGACGTCTCAATTTCACCCGAAAACAGTCGTTCACCTTCCTCCTTATTCACTCCCCCCTCTTTGCTCTCTCCTTCTCCAAACTCCTCCTCCGCAATCTCTTCGTGCAGTTCGCGAGCCGCAGGCGTCAGCCCTCAGAAACATCCTCCCCCTCCCCCTCTTTCTTCCTTCCCCCATCTTGTCCCCGTATCTCTCTCTCTCTCTCTGTCATACCCTCTTTCCGAAAGCTCTCTCTCTCCTTCCCCGTTGGAGAGAGGGAGCTGGGAGGGGTCTTGGAAGTGGTTGAGAGGCTCTCAGAATTGAGGCGGTTTTGAGGAAGTTATCCCCCCCCTTTTCCCTACCAAGCGCGCCCGTATCTCCCTACTTGAGTGTTGTTTCTCTCTGTCTCTTAGACGTTTTCCCCGTACAGTGTATCGCGTATCTTTCTCGGTTTTTTAAATTTTTATCGTTGCCCATGGAAGTGTTCACGTTTTTTCAGCTTGTGACGAATGAGGTCATTCCTCATCTTAATTGCATGCCCTTGAATATGAAACATCAAATCACGACTAACCGCGCATGCCCCAGGGCGCGTTCGAAACCATGACCTCTTGGTTCATCCAGCATCCGTGTACGCCACCCTACAGGGTAAGCTATCGTATTCGATTATTCGTTGAACGATCTTTGACTGCAAGAATTTTTCTTGGACAGTCGAGAAAGAATATAGTCGCGACGGAAAGTCTGTAAAATCGGAAGCGGTAGTCGTGAAATCATCCTTGCACTTGGCTCAGTACTTGATATGAACTGAGTGCAGACGTAGGCCGAGCGATTCCTCTTAAATGATGAGCTCAGTGTTGGTGCTAAAACAGGGAGAGATAAAGTTATGCCCCAACCATTAAAAAACTCAAACGATTTTCCTGTATTGTTTAAGGAATATATTTCCGTTGCCATTTTTTCGTACTGAATTACAGTAGTTCACTCCGCAAATTTACTCCGCAATTCAACAAATGTTTAATCTTAACCCATGCAAGCAGAGAGAGAGAGAGAGATTGGTACTTAATGTATGTTTTTCATTTTCAAAGCTTCATGCCCATCATCTTCTGAAGTTGGTCTACTTGGTCGATGTGGTCGGTCGCTTTCCGTCCTATTGTCTAATGAATTCAACTCAGCGCGCAAAATTTTATTTAGCGAGTATTAATGACTATTTTAAAATCGAGATTTGCTCTTCCAGAAACTCATCCTGTTTCCTTCAGCGATATAAAGGTTTGATATCACGGCGGTTTCATTAGCATTATCACTCCGAGAAATGTAATTTCCCCCTTAATCGTTTTGTAATTGTTTAGTGAGGCCTTGGTTTCGTCCAAACGTCGGCTGCGGGAGCAATGGCGGACAAGGAAATTAAAGTCTCTAATTTTTAGTTTTAGCTTCAAAGATTCGGGATATGATTCGTTTTTTCGCAGACGAAAAATTTGAGCTATTGTTAGAAATATGAACTTTATAATGATCATAGCTTTTACATTTTGTTCCATTTATTTAGTTTGATATTTCATATGATAATTTTATTATAGAATACATTTCTGCGTATAATGCACATTTTCTCTTCTATTATGCAAGTAGAGGATTGACTAGTTTAAGTAGTAGTATTTCTTATCTAATTGATGCCCTATAATGGGAATAGTATTTTTTTGTTATTTAAACGGGACCTATAATATAACAAGAAGACCTGATCGATGACCACAATAGTTGCTAATCGAAGTGATATTTACCGAATGTGTATTTTAATCTTAAATATCTTAAAAATGGTTCATCTATCATTTTCCGAAACCTTAGTAAATGGTCGTGTTTCGATTTGATCATTTTAGTGGTAGTCCAGGGTTATCCGTTGACTCAGCAGTGAACCTAATCCAGCTACCTTCAGAAGTAAAACTACCACAGTTAATTTTTAAAGAATATTTGCTACAAGATGTGCTTCAATATTGTGAAACGGAAATTAGGTTCATGTTCCTGAAGTTCCCGGAAATTACGACATAATATGTCTTCTTACAGAAAATATTTCTGAAATATTTTGGTAGTTTGAGAGACGCTAATAGAAGTTCGGTTCTAAAGAGGGTTTCTCAGTGTCAGAAGACGATTTTCTACTTAGTATCGTAGTTGGAATGTTATTAAAATTGATGCTCCCGCTTCCGGAACTTTTTTTTTCATTACTTCTAGTGTTGGTCGCGCTCGTGAAACAAATGCAATGCGGGTAGGGATGGATTGGGTGAGGAAACACATTTTAGATGAGTATTGTCTAAGAATGACTCCGTGGGGAGCAAGGACGCAATGGGAGAAGAGGAGGCATACGATCTGCCCGTCGACGTTTGGCACGGCCGGGAAAGGCTGGAGAGTAGTTTCCGAGTTTACGACGAGATACTGCTCTTTGTTGCCGCTGGAATCGTAACATTGGGAGTATTTCAGCACTCGTGATTGCATCACTTCCATTCAGCAGACTTCCACTTAATGAAGCCAAAACAGCTCTTATCTCCCGAGGAAATTTTAATCACGCACTCTTAAACTAATTGAAATGTGATATTTAATCTCCTTACTCATTACCTTAAGGCAGTGATTTAATGCTTCGAAATGAGAGTAGCGTGCAACCTCAATTCCAAAGTTTCCTTTAGTTCTCTCCACGGTTCCCTCAAAGGAAATTTAACGCTCAAAATTTGTGGAAGAACATATACAATTTCAATTAAGTTTCTGTTTGTTAATGAGAAAGCTTAAAAAATTATCTACTGTGTAATGAAGTGTGCTGCTTGGCTTATGGTCGAGTGCTTCTCTTTGGTAGATTGATTTCTAAGAATGCCTTCAAAAGCTTTCTTGTTTCTCGGATTACTCCTTTCTGAGGTGGAATTAATCTTCACGGCATTAACATAGCAAAGGATCTCTTTGAGACGGTAACCATCCCCTCCCTAAAACCAACCTGTATCCATGCTCTCCCTCTTTTATCAATTAAGAATTGGCGCTTTCCGTGCTGCGTGACCGCCGTTACAGTTGGTGAATGAAAGTGAAAAAGTGTGATTTCAAATATGATCTTGGGTTCTCCTAAATCTTGTATCACTTAAAATTTCCTTTTTCCCAGAAAAAAATGTGTATTTCGTATCTAGCTAATTAGCTCCAATTGGTGGCGGTTCTATTTATGGAATTTCTTATCCTCCACCATCTGACCTCGTCATTCATAAAAGGTCTTCTGTATACACCCTTGTGGCGCGTAACTTGAATTTCTTTTCAAATTAATAAGTTGCCAGTCTACTTGTTGTTACGTGTCTATTTAACTTTTGGCGAGTAAACATGGCTTATAATATCAGTCTATCTCCCGAGGATTTTTATGACTCAACGAATGGAACGTTAAGGATGAAAATGAGGTGCTTAGAAGTCTTGACACACACGGGGGCAAACGTCTGGTAACTCAAAGTTACCAGACGTTGCCCCCGTTGATTCGGTGGCCACCGCAGTAAATTGATAACAGCCTGTTGCGGTCGTATTTCCTTGACGTTAGTTTTTTTTACTTTTTAACTCGGATGCAGACTTGTTTTAATGCAAGGATTTGTTCTTCCTAAAAATAAAATATTATCTAAAATCAGTCTTAGCACTATTCGTACTGTAATCAAAAGGAATCTACTCTTAAAAATTACTATAATGACACTGCTGTAACTTTTGTCTGGGATAAGATTTGTTGCTTAAACTAATGGATTCTTGGCATCTTATGTTTGAAAGTTTGGAAAGTTGACAACTTTTTGTGTGAATAAGTATACCTTGGAGCTGTTGAATAGTAGCCAAAACCGATTTTTACTTTGCCGTGAACTACTTTCATCTCGAATTAAATTATGCTTTGATGTTATGTTACTGTTCCTTTCGTCCGTTTTTTTGTAAAGGGTTATTCAAAAAGCACATCTCTGAGCATAATAAAATAATTTTCCGTTACCATTATTTCCGTTGAAAGCATATTTCCAGAACTTGAAACATAACCTTTTGTTTTTTTTTGCGAAATCGTAATGTGGAAGCTCTCTCAGAAATTTCTGCAGAGAGTTAATTTGGAAAATGGGTAGAGTATGACAATCTAAATTATTGAATAGTGGTTGGTGCGTCTAATCTTCATATAGGTTAATTTTTCTCTAGCTACGGCTCCCCTGGAAATGCCTCCAGATTGGCATTTCCAAGCCATTCTTTTCTTATAAAAGACTCAGTATCTAAGGTTTTCATGTTTCGAAAAGCCAGTGGATCTCAGCTTTCGTGTAATTAAAAAAAAACGAGATGCGGCATTGAGTGATTAGGAGAATCGAGTGTATTCCATCTCTCCTCTTCCACCTCTCGTCACAGATTTCAACATCCTTCAACCGCTCAGTGTCTCCTACATCGACTTTTGCAGCGTTTTTCGAATTTCGCTTAGCAACTTCCTCTCTTCTCCCAACATATTTTAAACTTAGTCATTAGTCTTCTCTGTCCAACTTATTTTCTCCATTCGTCTTTATACCATCTCAAAAGCCTATAGTTTACGCTCATCCTCTAGCCTCAGAGACCAAGTTTCAGATCCATGCAGTGCCACTTTCCGCATTGAAGCCTTTGCTCATAATTTCTTTGAGCCTTATCATAGCTTAACTCTCCTCAATTTCCTTCTTCGTGTAAATGCTTTTTTGCCAGTGCTATACTTCTTCTAATGTTCCTACTACTATGCTCATTCTCCTCCAAAACACGTGAAATGCTACTCTTGCTATAGTTTATTCTCTCCTGCTTGAATGTTTAACTTAGCCCTCTTACTTCCTGAGAATCCCATTACTTGCTGTTAGGGACCGTCCAAAACCTACCTTTAATAGGTAGATTACCTTCGGCGATGAGAATTCATCCCCCTCATCGTTCGAGTGCGGGCGGTCATTCTTACCTCCTCCCCTCACTCTTTTCCCCAGTGTTTCCCCACCCTCCGTTCCTCGTCCCTCCCACCATCCCTTCACTCCCGCGTCGCTTTAAGGAGTAGTTGTCTTCCATCGCCTTCGGTAGTCGCTCTCCCGCCCAAATGAGGACGTCACCCGAATCGATATAACCCCTCCCTCGGCTCAAATAATCGGGATCTACGTCTCCCGTGTAATCGGATGAGCTCGCGAGCGGCGGAGGGCGTCGTGGCAGTTTCCGATAGGGCCTTCGTCGTCGTCTTATGGGAGAGCGCTGGAGGTGGGGGACGAAAAAATATTCGTCTCTGCCGTGGCACATTTTTCCGTCTCGTACGGGAGGCTGTGGCGTGAAAGGAGTCGGGGGAGGGGCGGGTCACGGGGTTGGGGGCAAGTAAGACCGAAGTGTTCTCGTCTGCCTACTCTCCCATTCGACGTTTAAACTTGGTTCAGGGACAACGAGGCTCGCTTGTTTATATACCCTGTTTCAGGAGTAATTTCAGATTGCCTAGCGTCGCATGAGGAAGCTGGATAAGGTTGACGATATAAATTCGAGTTTACTAATAGAAAACCCCTTGGCGGATGGGAAAAATTATTTATTATAACTTTATTATGCTTACCGTCCTAAGGACTCAGAGCTTTACTGCTCCGACGTTAAGACATATTGATATTATTTTTGGTCAATATATTCATTAATGTAATGATGCATTGATAATTTTAATTAATACTACAAGTGTACTTAGATTTACAGGGCAAGTCATCAAGTCGCCCTGGTCTTCATTGGAATCCTTAAGGAGACGTGGCTTTAGATTTTGCTAAGCTTCAATGTATATCCATATAGCAATGAGGGTACCTTCCAAGAAATTTATCTGTTTTACTGAAATGACATAGTATGCGTGGACTAAATATTTTCACTCTACATCTGTCTCCGTAGTGAGTTTTGCATTTCTAATAAAAATAAGTCTCGCTCCTACAATTAACGGGAAATAATGTCTATGGTAGGGCCGCTACTGCTTTCTCAGTCCCGGGCGGTCTAATAACTGCATTCCTTTTTCTCGAAAACAGTGTGTAGGTAATAATTAGGGCATAAAACGAACTAAATGTATTTTTTTAAATAGGGTGTTAGCATTATAAGGTAGTAAATATAAATCAGATGATTGTCGGGGATCTTGGTATTGCAGCCTTGTCCTCGCAACCATCCTGTTCAGGGTGCAATTTTTATAGGGTAAATTTATTGCAGATTTTAATGTTTTCATTGCATTTTTCTTTTCATGTGAGGGATTAGGTATCTTTTCCGAAATTATGATAGCGCTATTTCTATTTCACAAGTGCTCAGGCCGGCATCAATAATTCCCTCAGATAAACGAAGGTGAACTGATTGAAGAGGTAGACACCATATTCGTCCGACTGATAATAAGAGATGTGTGAAACGTCTGTACTAAAGCTTCGTGCTGGGGCTGGATGTGTTAGTAGTGTTGTACTAGATATTTGAGCATTGTAGCGTATTCATATAGTGTGTAAAATTCTCTATAAACCTTTATCACAGTCGTGGCTACTAAATATGCTAACTTCGCTGCAGTTAAAATCTCTGGCCCTACTCACAGGCAGCAATTTTCCGCATCCCATCCATGGCCAAGCCCAATTTCATACGCCGGCTGCGTTAATTATTGAGGAAAAACAAGACACCCGATACTCTCGTTCCCCTCCCTCCCCCTGTTACTAACCCCATGCCTATTTTTATTGCATTCCTGTGGCTTTGAGCAAAAATTCCATTAACGCCATTTCACATTTTTTTTCCATGCTCACCAAGGATTGGTTGTATTCGGCGGATCCCCTTTTTCATTATATTTTCCATTTATTTGCAAGCACTCAGCTATCTGTTCACAACTTTATAAATAAACAATGAAATGTGAGTATCGAAACAAACACGTTCTATGTATATGTGTGTGTATGTATATAAATATATGTATACATATATATATACACACACACACGCAAACGTGTATGTATGTGTACCTATTTCTTCATTAACACGAGAGGACAGCCATAGTAACACGTTGAAAGGAGGACACTTACTGTAGCTTTCAGAGCAACTCCCCGTCTTCAGCAGATAGATCGCTGTTCTCTCTAGTGTTAATGAAGAAATTGTTATTAATACCATGTGCTACAACTGCTCTGAAATTTTGTGTGTGTATACATACACGTGTATGTATGTGTATATATATATATATATATACACACACATACATACACACATACATGTACATATACACGTATTCACACATTTATTTATTTTTACCAAAATGAACAATATCCTATGGGACGTTTAATTTCTCTACATATTAATGATATGAGGTTTGATGGCGAAATTAAATATTTTTTCCCCCGTGTTGAATGGAATTCTCTGTTTTGTAAAAAAAATATCATTTGTATGAGTAAATCGATACAGAAAGCAGATCTTTAACCTTTGCAGAGGTTTTCCATCATTTTATCTACATTTCCCGGGGTTTATTGAGGAATGATTTCGTCATTATTTTTCATCGCGAATCTTGCAGCTGTACCATTTGTCGGATCGCTCTTTTTTACATCGACAGTAAAAACGAGTTTTGCCCTCCCCTCTTCCGTTTTCCTCTACTTGGTCCTATCCTATGATAGTAAATGTCGTTGGTGAATTAGAAATGAAATAAATTACGCGTTTCTTAATGCATCTTTCACGTCCTGCGCACAAATGTGCGCGTTGACCATTCTGTCGTTGTTATTCGGTACTTACAAAAGCGTTAATCATCCGACCCCCAAGTGACGCGAAGGTCGTGAGATGGCCCAAGACCCGCGTTTCACACTCGGCTGCACTTTTGATGTGACGGCGGCGGCGACAACCCGTCGATGGAATACCCGTTCCGGTGCATAAATCTTGCTCGAACACTTAGGGCGACTTCCCTCGGCTTGAACCCGCATGCCGCGATTGCTTTTGTTTCGTGACGGATAAATCTTGCGCCCAGTGGGAAGAGAAATCCTAAAAAACGGCGCGACCAACTCGATGGGCTTCATGTGGACAGCTTTGGCAGCAGTTGATTAATAGGCGAATACGTTCTTGCCCTAGGTTAGTTCGGTTGACGCATTTGGAGTGATCGGAGAATATTTACCCTTTGAAGTTCAAAATGTTGCTGTTAAAACTAATGTCTGGAAGTAAATTGTTATCCAAAGGCCTTAGATTTCCCCATTTTATAGTTGCGTTATACTTCGTCTCTTAATTTGAAAATATTAATTTGCGGGAAGATTTTTTTCGGCAATGTCATGTTAATTTCGGAAACGCCTGTATTTGGCTTTCACGCTATCACTGCGGCTATCTTGCTTATTGATTTGCTCATTAGACAACCGTCAAACTTCTTCGGGGTCATGGCTGCTAAAAATAGACCTATCGTCTTTTGAGAGCATGTAATGGGAAACCTGCTCTCTATTATTGGTATGCAATCTGTTTTTAGTGATCAGTTGCGAACGGTACCTAACAATGCGTTAAGAATAGCACTCAACTCAGATTTTACATTCATGACTATTGATAATGACTTGACAGTATTATATTCCTTCTGGGTGTCATTTAATGCCACTTTAGCTTTTATTTTAATATTAAATTTTCCAGACCGTCAAACATTTCTTTGGCATTAGTTCTAAAAGTAAATTCCTGTATATGGACATCAAATTAAGTAGCTAGTAGTACCGTTTAAGGCATTTACATTATCAGCACATGAATTAAAATATTTTTTATTAAGGAAAAAGTTTCGCATATAATTTGTGGCTGATTAAGTTTTCCTTAGACTCCCGAATAAAAATATCTAGATTGGCCTAATCCGGCTCACCTGAATGATCCTTTTCCCTTGGGATCATGAAGAGGGAAGTGTCGATGCCTTGGGTACTGGGATGAGATTAGTATTCCATCGACTGTATAATTGCTGGCGGATAGAAATGACGCAATCCTATTTCTGGGGACCTGTGTTGATATTCCGACACTGTTTCATTAAAAGATAAAAAAGAGGAACACATTTATCCGTCGCAGTAAAGCCCTCTCCGATTTCCAATACTAGTGTCACGAGAGACGAGATTGTGGTACGAGGTGTGTAACTTTGACATTAGGGATTCGTGTCGGTGTAGCCTTTACCCGCTCTCCATGGAAATGTTCATCGATACTTAATTCTTCCTTAATGCCACATCATGGGTAGTCTCTTGGTAGAAATTATTGTGGTTGGTAAGGTTCACGTAGGTACGTGCATGTGGGTTACAGCCACCGGCATAGCTTTTAGCGCGGTTCGTCCGTGGTGCAGCACTCCTTGGAGGCTGTGAGAACCGTCGTCTGCTCGGACTTGCGCCGATGATATTACACTGGTGAAATGTAAGCTGCGCGTAGCGGGTGTGGTGCTTGAAAAGGAGAGTAGCGGCTTTAGATTACAGCTGCCGAGAAACCCACACCAGCGTAAGGCTGAAGCTGCGACCTCCAGCCCGCAAGTAGCTTGGTTAAATGTTCACAACTGGATAATTTTATTTAAAGTCAAGGATGGGATAATTCGATAATTTTTTCTTGCGTGCGCACTTCTGTTTGGTTGTTGTTTCCTTTCCTTATTTTTACCTTTAAAGGTTATTAGTGTAAGAAAAAAAGGATTCCCATCCTTCGCCTGACATCAAGTTAATGTACGCTCGAAAAAGTAAATTAAAACGTTTAAAAATAAACAGGAATCAAGCACATGAGATGAACACAAGGGTGAACAGTGGCCATTTTCGTTTTTAATAAATGTGTTGTCATTACTGGACGGTGAAACGCCTTCTCGTAATTATACTTGTTTCAATGTTATCGTTATAAGTATATATCCGTTATAAATTACTAATGAAGCACCAACCTTGAATATAAGATATCGTCGAGTTGATTTTATAGTTAGATGTTACCTCAGCTTTCGTAGCGTATTGAATAACCCAATTGATGAGTACTCCTGTGAAGGGGCGCAGTAATGGCGTGCAGTTCTATTAGGCAAGAAAATAGAAACAAGGTGATATCGGGATTTTCAAAGTATGCCTGCTACCTTTGACTAGTAACGGAATTAATAGGGCCTACTGTAACGCCCGCTTTGCCCTCTCACTGCGCTAATTCACAGAAATCGCACTGCGGTTCTCATAGGGCGGTTGGATTACGCTTTGCCGGTGAGAAGCGGCATCACAACTCGTGTCGCAATGGGATCTCCAAGGATCAGAGGAAACATTTCTAAATCTTGTATCTCTGTCCTAGGTCCCGATCAGCAGTTAATGGTCGGTCTTACCAGATGTATATTAGTCGTTTGACTCACTCGCCCTTAAGTATTTACCCCATTCCCATTCTTCAGGTCAAGGAAAAGGCGGTATTTTAGTTGGTTATCTCCCGATATTTAAGATTAGATAGATTATGCGCGTGTATATTTCTGTTTGCTGGTTTCGATTTTCTGTGTTTCCGAGGACTCGGATTCCATTTGATGCCTACTTAGATTCTCTCCAAATTGTGCTAATTTTAAATGAACCCATCGTTAGCAATCTCCCGATATTAAAGATTAGATTGGGGGCTCGGGTATATTTTTGTTTGCTGGATTCAATTTTCTCTTTTTGCCAAGGGCGCAAGTTTCAGTTGGTCGCTCCATTCGATTCTCTCTGTAAGGAGGTGACTAAAATGCCGTGAATAAACGTTTGCATCTACGTAGCTCTAGAGAAACGTGGAGAACTGGTTAACTGAATTGATTTAGTCACCTTGCGACCCTGCGGTCCGTCTTCACGACGACGCACTTAATCCTACTGGAAATATACTTCAGAATTTCCATATAAATATGTACGGAATTTTCGCTGATCTCCAAGAAACTACATAGATTGTTATGATAACTGTGACAGCTTTCTGTGAATTTCTATGGGATTTCTTTGGATTTCCAGTTGGAAATGCCATTGGTAACTCACGAGTAAATCATCAGCTCCTCGTGGAAGTGTTGGGGACGTGGGACGGGGAGAAAGCGAGATAAACTTTCATCCGCGGCGAGGGATTGCTTAAAGTAGTTAATCTCGCCGCGAATGACGTCGCACATCGGCGGACGCGAAGGCTTCCTGTATGCATCCTTGGGACCTCCTCCTTCCATCCTCTCCTTCGCGCGAGCCTGGGACGAACCGCCGGGGGGGGGGGGGGGC
>LYUA01000079.1:461186-480966 GCA_002093875.1 Calopteryx splendens | reverse complement strand
TCTCCCCCCCGAAGTTGCCCTCCGCTGCTCCTTGACGGGTCCTCCGTCCTTCCCACAGCCCTTCCAACCCCCCCACCCTCCCCATGCCCTTTCGTCCTCTCCCCACGCTCGATCCAATTCTCCTCTCTCGTCTCGCCATTTCCCCTCCTCTCCCTCGCTCATCCCCCCAAACCCTTTCCTCATTCCATTTTCTTCCTTCCCCCCCTCTCTCTTCGTTCAGTTTCGCGTCGGTTTTGTCCGTCCGCCATTTTGAATCTTCCACCCGCGGGCGACAGTTGTGAGCACTGTCGTATATATATGTATATATATAAGTCGTACATGTATATACGATCGTAGGTATATATCTTATTTATATACGATCGTGGTTGTGAGGGTCTATATGCCTTCTATCCATCTCTTTTTTTTACTCTCTCTTTCTCTCTCTCCCCGTGTATACGCGGGGCCTTCGGGAAAAAAATCCATGGTGCCCGCGTGATCCTGCCCTTCCCCCCGGCCCTCAATCTTCTTTTCATCCTCCCCCCGCTTCTCCTTCCTTACCTGTCCAGGAGTGGCCGGCCCTGCTCGGGTGACGGTGAGGGGGCCGTGCCGGCCGGAAGAGGGTGAAAGGGAGTGCGGGGTGGAATGACGACGAGGTGGTCGGAGATATTTCCTCTGTTGTCATCTCTCCAATCTGGTTCCTCCAGAGGCGATTTTGGTGTCCTTTGTTGTTCCAATAATAGCTCTCTCACACTCCTCTACCTGGCCCAAGATTGGTTGGTATTGTGTGATGAATGGGAGGGCTTAGTGAGGCGGGCGTGGTGTGGGCCCATTAACTCGTGCGAGTGTTTGCCATATTGGATGAGCCTCGAGTATTATTAAGCCAAGATTTGCGTAGGAGCTCGCAATAATATCTCGCGCCAGAGTCCGCTTTTAAAATATTCCGTTCGAGACCCCGAATTTCGGGAAGGGAAGGCAAGACGTTGCGACCCCCATCTCTTTTTTTTCCTTCATGTGAATCAGGGTGAGAATTTCGGGAAGAACGGGCTAAAATGGGCGGCATGAAGTACCCTTAATCAGTGTCAACTATCCCAAGAAAATTATTCAATGCGTTGTCACTTATGTTTTTTTATTCAAAAATAAATTATCATGCCCAAGTTGCCTTGGTCATCATTTTCCAGTTATCTGTCCCCACCTCGAGATAAATTGCCAAAATGTATGGTTATGGTACGTTATCTGACGGGTAATTTATGTTTTTTTAAAATACTTGGATGCTCTTCTAGTGATACAATAAGTGACTCCGTAGTATTTCCCTTTGGTACATATAAATACAATGATTCTAATTTGGATGATGACTAGAAATGTGCATAATTCATGTTATTCAATCGTAGGTAAGCTAGCTCTCAGTTGGCAGGACTGTCGTCAGAATGGCGTTAGGGCGTGTCATACTCACCATTTTCTTCTCATGCCATTATTTTACTCGCACTGGTCCAGGCCTTGGCAAGCTCGTCTGAGCTTTCCGGCGATGGTTCGCTGCGTCGTAGTTTGATTTCGCTCTTCTAATCCGCGCGCCCTGTTCACTGCTCAGTAGGACTCCGGCACTCTGTTATCCCACGTCCTCAAATTCAATGGCAGCCGAGTACATAACTCCTCGACAGCAGATTAGTGGAATTTGAGCGATTTCCGGGCAGATGTTCCACCGCGTGGCGTGTCAATCAGGTCAAAGCTGTAATGTACACAGCCGAGACTAGGGCGGGTCATTTCGGCCGCGGGCGTCGAAGAACCGCCCCCGTTCGTGTTAAGCGCGTCGGGCACTCAGGCCTCACCCTTGGCGACAATGAACAGAACCACACCCACCGATCATTCCGTGATCTTGGGCAAAAACGCTCCCTATGTTGGTACCAAAGCAGAGTATGTATTTTGCCCCTCTCGGGATCAATAGGGAATCCCCTAGGGCCCGTGTTTCCTGAGACCTCGTAATTAATTGTATGGAAGCGTCAAGGACTTTAAATAAAATGTTATGGTTCGATCCGGTTTCATGCTTCTATGCAATATGTTTGTGTGATGGTGGTGGCCACATGTTATATTGCATTTCGAAGTGAACACTGAGTGGGAGACTTGTCAAAAGATCGTTATGTTGAACATGTTGTTAACAGTCGTTAAGAACAAACACCAAGTGTCGCACTAGCATTGGAAATACTGGATTGGGAGCCCCTGGAATCACATGATTACACGTTCGACTTAAAAACTATTAGATACATCCTGATCCTGCCTTGATTGTCGGCACCATGTTGCGATGCAGGGAGGTGTTAGGTTACCATCCATTAATATAAGTTATTTATGATTACTTACATTTTGTTTCATTTTATTTTCTGGTGGTTCAAATTGTCGTTCGTGATGATTTAAGCTGTTGTGGTCACGAATATAAATGAAAATTGTATGAGCTTGATTCTCACACACGGAATTGTCAAGCTCCACATTAACTGGTGGGAAATATCGAAATGAGATGTTAAGGGAGGTTGGCTTCTGGGCAGATCGATCGAAGAAAATAAAATTTTACCCAATGATAAAAATCACAAATTACCCTTAAGGGCTGGCGACTTAACCATGCCACCCGACGCCATAGAGGTTTGTAGGCTGTTAGAAATAGTTCAATGATATTTTATGAATAGCTTTGTTGCTTTATGTGGCCATATCAAATAAATTATTGCGAATTTAAATTGACAAAATAATCATGAGAATTCCTATTTAGGTGTCCAATAAGCCATTGACATCTGTACATTAAAAGTGTTTTTTTTGTATTTTTCGTATCATATTTGGTTTAATTTTTATTGCATCAGTTGCCAAGTTTTCTGTGTTTCATACTGTGTTACACGCTTTCTCCATCCGGTACTTGTGTATATGTAGTGCTATCTCATATGCTTTCTTCAGATGGCCAGCGATTGAGACGTAGTTATTATCTTTTGGTTACTATTTAAATTCAGTGGTAGTTTTAAAAGGTGTCTTGTTAACCATTTTCTATCGTCCTACCACAGTCTGTAATAAATTTTCGAGTAGGCGCTTAAAACCCTCTCATTTTTTTATTGTATCATCATACTTGGTTATCATCATGCTTAGTTTCCGTTCCCAATTTCACCTAGTGACAGGTTTTGACGGATTGTGACGAATATAAACACCTCGATGCTTAAAATTCACTTAGTGCGTTAACTCTGCGTACTATTAGACAGGAAGGTTCCCTTGTGATTATTTCATCTGTTTCACTGACCTCACATAAAATAACGAAGGTAATTACGATTGTTTTGGCCATGATATGGTTTTCACGTGAAAAACTTAATGAATTTTCCTTAATTGGCTAATATTTTATTGAAATGTAGTCATAATGGTCAATGGACATAATGGTCCACATAATGGATGTCACTGAAACACTCGTCTCACGAGAATCTCTTTTAGGACCACCAAACGGAGAAGCGTTTGCGGATGTTCATTCTCATGTCGCTTCCTCGTGTTTCACGGGGAGTGGTAATCACTTTTATGTATGGCTCAATTAGTTTCTTTGTGCAGGTCCCCGAACTTTTGAATGCGTATCCGAAATAACAAATGCCCAATCCTTCTTGACGCACTATTTCCTCATTACACTGCGAGCAGTTGGAATGAACTGTCGGGCGCGAATGAGTCTTCGTTCCTCGCACGTGCGGTGGAAGTTTTAGTTTGTTGGACTAGTTAACAGTTGGGATTTCATAATTCATCGTGTCCCTTCCCCACCACCCCCAATTCTTTCCTTCATACCAACTGAGCACGCAGTTCCCCTGCGGCGGAAATTTCGGGAACCCATCCCCGTGTTTTAATCTCCACCAGAGTCGTGCGGCGTCTTAGCTCCTCCCGTGTTTTCGTCAACCATTTGGTAACCTCCCGCACTAATGGATTGCGTGTCCTCCGTGCCCCCTCCTCGGTGCACCGGTGTCCTCGGGCATTTAATAAGGGCGTGTCCCACGAGCTGGGTTTTAATTGTGAAGCCTCCTTGATGGAGGGGAAGATGCCGCCATTCAGACCAGGCACGTCGGTTCCCTCCCCCGGTTCTCTTCCAGCCTCCATTTTCTTCTGCCGTCCTTCCTCTATTTTTCCCTTCCCCTGCCCGTCTCTCTGTTTCTCCCTCCTCCTTTCTCCCTTCGCCATTGAAGCCCTCCAGGTCTCCTCGCCGCCAGCTTCTCCCACCCATCTTCTTTTTCGCAACAATCGTCTCCCTTCTGCCCCTCCCCGTTTTCATCACTCTCCCCCTCGTACTCTTCTTAATCCTTCCTACTTCCCTCTTCCTCCCCCGTGCTTTACAACCACTTCTTTTTATGACGCATTCCCATGGCGCCCACCTCCTCCCCATCCCTCCTCACCCCCTCGCCACCCTCCAGCTTGGCCAAACTCTTGTTATCCCGACTTTTAATTTCCGCCCCGATGACCGCCCTTACTTGAAGTCCATTTGCCGGTAGGATGAAGGGTCAAACAACGGTGATGGGAGCTGTCTTGAACAAATGTCGTGTCAAGATAACGAAAGTGCGCAACGCGTGGAGCGGGTTTTGTATTCAAATCTCGGTCATACTAAGTTATAGAAAGACAACTTAGCTATGTTTAAGAAAATATATCGCAATGATCACACTAGACTGCACTTTATCCTTGTATGTCCTTTGCATTTTGTTCATCTTGAATATTAATGGGAACGCAGACATTATGTATAGAAATTCAGTCTTATTCAATGGATTCATGCTAACTACTAGTGCTCCATCGGTATTCAAGAAATTAGTGCTTAGTTAAGCGATTTTTTCGCTCCATAAGAAGCTCAATGAATTAAGCCGCAACCCATGTTATAAAAACTTCCTCGTAGTGCTAAAAGTATTATGATGACTGCTGAAAGTTCAAGGGATGGTGATAATTAGAAGAATGTTGCATGCGTCAAGGAATACGTCAATGCTGAATCTCTAAAAATGCAACGGTTTCGTGCGCGTATCCGGCATTAAAGCTTGCAGAATTATGATGTTAAATTATGATGTTGGTTGGTGAATATTTCGAAGTCTCGTTTTCATCGTAACACTGATTTTCTTTGTGAGAAAAAAAATATTTGCTTGAAGAATGCGTTGCTGGAAAAACGGTCATCCGGGCTCGGGGATCATTGTGCTTTCTTGGTATTATTTTTAGCAGCAGGTTACCTATTTGATGATTTCAGTGGTTTATTCGCCGAAAATAATTAACCGTTTACCTTTTGAGACGTTTGGTGAAGCTCTTTTATCATTTTCATGCGTCTTCCGCGATGCGTCCTCATTTCCCAAGTATATGTACCATTCCCTCATCTTCCTCGTTCAATTCTCAAGCAGAATTGGCCGCTCTCGTCTTTCCCTCAGGTTTTGGCCTGATCTACTTTTTGAACAGGTTGGGATAAGAAGAACTATGAATGGTGGGGAACGTCTTCGTGATATTAAAACACGATGGGTGGCGTTTCCTTTTATTATGTTTTTGTGACGCACGTTCTGGCTCCGTTTAGACCTTTGCGTTTTAGAAAAGGGATTTATGCTTGCCAGCACACTTTTCGAGGGCGTATTTTGGGCTCACTCCTTTTCATAAAGCGAGTCGTTTTTGTGTATTTAAAAAAATTGTTAATCGTCCCCTAACATAAATATATGAACTTTGATTGTGACACATTGCTAGTGACTTACTCATGATGCGACAACGCTACGTATATTGGAAGGTTTGCTTACACTAAGGGAAGCATGTTTTACCGGATATTTGGCTAATGCTGCGAATCCATTGACTAGCAATCGAGTTAACGAAGCTTTACTTTTCAATGGTTTCATTCTCAACTGTGTGGAAGTTCTAGTATATGAATTGAGGAACACTATGCATTCTTCCTCTGTAATTTTATTAAGGTACGATCACTTCCTACGCATTGTCGTCAGGTACTGAAGATGACGTATATCCGTCGATACTAGTCAAACCTTAATAAAGTATTAGTGGAAGAATGTATAGTGTTCCTCATTTCATGAAACTTTATTTTCATATTCCCTCGGCGCATTGTAAAAACATTCCTATCGACCCTTGTTTAATGCGGTGTGCACTAAGGGCAAGTATACATTTTTTTCAAAGCTTTCTTAATATTTTCTTTTGTGCATATTTTTTCATACGCTTGATATATATTTTAGATTCGCAATAGTTAAAAACATAATTTATTGTCGTAAATATCCAGCTTTTTGTGCTTGTCCCTCCCCTAACAAAAGTGTCCGAGGCGGTTAATGTGTGGCATCAACGGCCCACGTCCTCATTTGGCCACCAGTGAAATATAAGCGCGTCGAATATACGAGGGGATTCTCCCTCACATCTAAGCCCCCCTCCCCTCTCCCTCGTCTCCATCTTTCCCTTTAATAAAAAAAATCTTAAAACTGTTCATCTCTCCTCCTCATCTCTTCTCCTCGGTGGATTATCACAACATTTCAGGGCTCTCCCCACAGGCCTGTATTTCTTCCTACCTTGCCGGCTTAGCTCTGGCAGAAGGAAAGGCGCCCCCACCACTCACTTTCCATCCTCCCCTCTCCTCGCACAGCCTCTCTCTTTCTGTCTTCCCTCTTGTTATTCCTGCCGCCCTATCGCTGGCCAAGTAATCTTTTTTCTCTCTCGCTGTATTTATTTCTTGCTTCCCGTCATTTCTTCCATTCCGTTACCTCACTTCACCTTGCTCTTATCGCTTCAAGACGGTTCCCTTAGGTAACTAGCGACGGCAAACGAAACTTCACTTGCGGCATCCTTAAAACAATTCCCCCTCTCCCTCAGTTCCTTAATCCTTTCATTTCCACTGTATTTAGTGCATTGCTGTGCAAGTTTTTGACTGCATTTATTAAACTTATGAAATGCGATATGTCTGCTTGATTTCGTGGAACACCACGGAGTCCCTCCCACTGAGATAGAATGAGTTTCGATATCCCGTCTACTTTGGTCATCTTCCCCGGTGCTTCCCGCTTTTTGCTCCCGGTGTTTTTGGGAATATTGATGAGTCACCCGTCTATTTCCATAGTCTGAAACGGGGAACGAAATAAAGCAAATTTGACTAACAAACAAGACAGTTGTCATGCTGACATTTATTCTTCATTTTCCCCAGATTTCCCTTGAAAATTTTACTCGCGTCTGTGAACGTGTTTAGTTGCTATTAACAGTGTTGTTGTATCGCTATTTGAATTGTTGAATCAGTTTGTTATGGCGAGGTCGATCGTAAAAATTACTCCTTCCGAACATTTTTGCTCCGTTTCACTCCCTTGATATTTCATCCTTTTTTGCCGTTTCATTGCCCGCATTCGCTTTCCTCCCCCATTTCGTCCTCTTCATCCTGAAATAGTCGTTTGTGAAATATTCAGGAGTGTAGCAGAAACTAATGCAATTTTAATTTTCTGTGTACAATTGTTCGAGAAGAATCTTCGCAGTGGTTAATTCACTTGTTCGTCCTTTTTTAATTCCCCATCTTCTCCCTTTTAATATTAATGAAAGCATCAGAGGACGCTATACAAATATGCGCTAGTACTTAATGGATCTTGAGATTTCTCAGTCACTCCGACGGACCTCATCAGTTTTAATGCCTTATTCTACTAGTGACTTCTATGCTTCTCACGCGTTAGTTTTTAATGTTTACATTGTGAAGCAAGTTTTAGCTAGTTGACAAGCAAATATCCCCTTAGCTCAGCAGAATTATGTTATGTATAAATAGCAGTGCTTCCTTGCTCTTTTGATATGGTAGTACAGAGCAAAGTTAAACCAAATTACAGGAAAGATAGACTCCAGGTGTCTCTTAACGAATCGAGTTTTAGTGGCATCAGTTGTCGCACTCAAACTTAATTTAACCGCCTAACGTGTTTCCCAAAGAACTTGTCGTCGTCCTAGAAGTAACAGAATCAGACCGGCGTATCTTTTTTCTGTTATATGTTGCATTTTCTTTGTACATGCCACTAAATTTCCTGCAGGAATAATTTTTTTGTTTTTTTGTTGAATTGATATTTTTGAAGTATAATGTTGCCCCGAATATGAAATACAAATGTTTCACCGCGCAATAAACAGAGGAAGGTCCACTAACTCAAATATGAAAAAAAAAGACGGCGGAGTGTTTTTCCAGCAGTCAGAAGATATATACCTTTCTCGATTTGCGTTTTTCATTACATTACGGGCACTAATGGCTGAGACTCCGATGAAAGTTTTATTTGAACGTCGAGATTGCCGAGCAGCTAAAAGATTGAGAAAGCCCGTGCCCCATGCTTTGCTCTTTGTCTTCGCAAATCGTTCTCTTTCCGGGAAATCAGTTGTTCCCCGCGCTTTTTTCCTCCTTTGCCTCACCCACCCTCCGACGCCCTAACCATCCTGCTGGCCCCTCTCAACCAATCTCCCACCTCCCCAAGCCAAACTTCCATTTATCATCATTTTGTGCCCCACTCTTGGAAAAGCTCTTTCTCTCTGCACTGTCCACACACCGTCTACTGTTCGTTTTTATTCTCCATCTCGCCTCTCTTTTTTGTTTTCCCCGTATCTACCCTTCGTGTCCGTCCCTTGAGTCCCCCTACCTCTTCTTTGTCAGCCGTTAACCTTCCTCCCCCTTCACTTTTTCTTTAGCCCTCCCTTCCTATCGCCTATCTTCCTTCATGAAGTTTATTTTTCTTGAATATTTTTATTGCTTTCCTTCAAATAAGTCCTGCAACCAAGTGTCTGGTCCTGCTTTAATTTTTTTTCGGAGTATTTTTTTCAATTTGTCTATTGTTATTTTTTCTTCAAGTCATGGTGCCTTAAACATACCTATCCGAAACGACTGGTTGCATATTTCCCATGGCCTCGTCGTGTGTAAATGCCCTTAGGCTTTAGCATATACAAATTACTTTTTATTTGCATGTGGTTTTTTTCAGCCATTTAGCAATTATCTTTAATGTATTTTTATATTAGTAATCCCTGGAATTTCCGTTGAAAAATGTCAAATTCGTGAGCTCGTTAACCTCGGATAGTACATCACCTTTGCATTATTTTATGTGCTTTATGCTTGAATAATTTTCATGCGCTCTTTCGCGCACCCACTTATTTTTAATCGACTTATGGGCGAATTTAATAGGATTCTAAAATTGATTCCATGTGCACTCGATCCCGTAGCTATAGTTGCTGATTCTTCTGGAGTTCTTCGCGTGCCATTGCCATTGATCAAGCTGCGAGTTCATTCTCCTTTTCATCAGTTCATTAACGATTACCTTCACCTTTTCAGGTCGGTTGAGGAAGAAAGGCTTGGTTGGAGGCCCCGGTTGTTTCACTATCCTCTTTCGCGTTCCTCCCACACCCCTTACCCCCCGCCATTACACTTGAACTCACTCCGCCTCCCTCTCTTCCCCAATAGGCATTTTCTCCCGGAGTAGCCAGGAAGAATGTCTCTGATAGAGAAAGGCGAGTGATTTTATTACCTTTTGGTCCTTTTCACGGCGATAAGATTGGTAGATGGTAGTTCGAGTCCTTTCGTCATAATTTGGCATCTGTGTGGTAACAAAATACCCTTGTTTCGTATTTAAAAATATCCCTGGAAGGACACAGTAGGCACATACCTCGTGAACTTTGGCTATTATCCTTCATCGGAAATTATTTTTTCCGTGTTAAATCATGTTGAAACACCGGAGGACCTTCCCCCCACGATAGAATTTTATAATTAACCTGAAAAGTGTCTCTAGAAATTGTTTTTCCTGGTTTCACTGGTCAGTCGCTTTATGGATGTCATGCAATTTTTGGAACCGGATTTTACATTATTCGTTGCACAATCGTACCGCGAACAAATAGCATCCAAAAGCGAAAAAAACTACAACAAGCCCTATCCCTCCCTAAACCGTACCTTCCTGTTACGTAACGTGGTGTTGTTATTTTTAGTGAAATTCTGGTATCCCCATGGGTCGAGAGGAACCTTTCGGGTTCAGAACACGTGCGGGGGATGGCGTTCGATACTGTGACCATTTGGCACGTCTTAGTGGGAGATGGACCAACGACGCCCAGGTTCTCTCTCCTGTTTCTCCCCTCCCTCATCCTTCCCTTAGTTTTTATTTACTGCCAGGCCCCACGAGTACTATTAACCTCTTTTTATCAAACGTCGATCCCAGTACCTACGAGCTCCTTTTCATTATTATTGCATTAGTTCCTCCATTTCCTGTGTCTCCCTCTTCCTTTGACGTCCTCCACCCAATACCCCCTCGTTCTCTCTCCCCTATCGCCCCCGGTAAGATCCCCCCCTCTGACCTTTCAGTCCCGCCAGCTCGACCGATTCGCCACGGCCTCTCCTGCCCGCCGATCGTCCCGCGTGCGTCTTAACCCCCGAGAAGCAGCCCGCGCTGCCTCCCGTGTCCCGAGCAAAGAAAAGCGTGTCTTTCGCATCGTTGGCGAGGAGGGAGTATTATTTTTAAGACGCCTGTGTCTCTCTCGTCCATCCCCCTCTCATTCTCTCTCTCCCCACCCATTTCTCTTCACAAACGTCCTTCCTTCCCCCTTCTTCCTGAGGACACTCGTTTGGCAGACAGTGGGAAAGGGGGGAAGAGGAAAGAAAGAGTGTATTATGGATGGATATGTGCGTCTGTATTGCGAAATAGAAGGGGGTTAAATGTCCCGAGCGAGGTTTGGCTTTTTTAATGTAGAATTTCGGGTAACCTCAAGAGAGTATGTTGTAATTAATAGGTCCCTTGATTGGCGATTCTTTTGTTAAAGAAAGCATGTTAAGATTAAAGTTATTCCCGAAAGACAAACTCAGAAACTTGGACAGGGTTTACATTGTTGTAGCATGGATTGTATTTATTGGGTCAAGTTACGTCTTCTGGTCTTTTCTGTTTACGTACTCTTCACTGACGTAAGAAGCTTTTCTCAAAAGATGTAACCCGATTTTCCAGTGTAAGCGCTGACCCATTTGCATTAAGTATTTTCCTTAAAATATTAATTTTTGTTAAAAATCGATCGTTATTGATACTTAGTGCGTGTTCTTTATTCTTAGGCTTTCACTCCATATTTCCGTTCGTTGAAGTCAATTATTGGAATCCTCTCGAACGTCCCTCATGTCATAATATTTTCACTGAATTTAATTTCCGATATACGTTGCAGGCAGTAAGAAAACATGCAGCGCAGAGATTCTTGATATTTATGTATTTCGTCCTAATTGAAGTCTTTAAAAAATTCTTTTTTTCTTTGGCAACTTTATAATGGGCATTATGTACTTTGTTAAGAGTTTCAAATACATTTTCTGTCTCTTGTCGTATCAGTTTTGGTCTATTGAGGCTATAAATGTACACTCTTTAGTTTTAACCTAAGGCATTAACTCGCCCCTTATTTTGACAAAATCTCAATCAATTTTCCGATTAGCATTAGTTTGCGTTGCTATATTTGAATAAATTCCATTTTCAATTTCACTTTCTTACGAGTCGAGAGCATTTTTAATTTCAATCAGATGCTGTTTTGGTCGTTTATCTTAAGTAGCCTTCTAACTCAGAAATAGTTTCAAAACACTTTTATTCTGCTCATATTTACATGAGAAGCTGACATCCCTTTGAATAGGTGGCCATAACGCATTCAAAATCCTCACTCTTTTCCCTGGAAAGCAATTTAGAAGGGACGCTTCGAGATTAAGCAAGAAATGAATACCTCTCATCCTTGTGGTCTCATAAATCTCCTCGAAATAATTGTATCAGGTCCCCGTGCTTCCGAGCCATATTAGCGGTAGCTCGCAATTATTATTATTTCTTGTTGGCCCGAGGCATGACGGACTGTTAAGCGAATCGCGCAGATGGCTTGAGTTGGGGGTCGAGAAATGACGTAGGTCGTGACGGTGTGTAGAGGGGAGGTGGCCTCTGATTAGGATTCTTACTTATCCCCTCGGAGAGAAGCCAGAGAACCCTCTCACCTGGCACCATGATCCTCCCCTCTCTCCTCGACCATCTTACTCTTCTCTCCCTTTCCTCCCGGCACTCCCCCTTCTTTCTTCTTTTGCCCTTCTCCCGGGAACTTTCCTCCTCCTCATCGCTCGTTTTCCCCTCACTCTCAAAATCGCGCTGTCCCCCCCTCCCTCTCTCTCTCTCCCGGGGGCCGCGCTAAATTTATAGAAAATAAATGTTTAGAGATTCCGTTGGCTCCATGGACAATTCACAGTGGATATTTCCGGCGTTGTTCGCATCTTTTCCGCGTCCACTGACCAATATATCGTTTCTTTTAGCATTTAGAGAATGTCAGGGGCAATTAACGGCCAACGAATTGTGAAATAACTTCTTCCCTTTTATCCACTGTTTTATATATGTCGGAGAGGTACTAGACTCAATTTTTTAATGTGTAGCATTTTTAAGTGTTAATGGAAAATTTGGAATGTATCAAATACGTCTGTTCTTGAATTTTGTACGCCTTTTGACGCTCTGTCCACGAGTTATTGAAATGTGTGGAATTTCATATTGGAATTAAATAATAGTTGTAAAATGTTTTAACGTTCGAAATGAGTGCTAAATTGTTTTAATGACCAATTGTCAGATACGTCGTTCTAGATAAGAGTTGTAGTTAGCTTGTAAGCGTGAAGATCTTTATTTGATTCTTGGAATGCATTCCTTTTATGCCCCGGTCTTGCCTTCTCTGTTAATGCTATGAAATGACGTGATTATTGCCCATAGTTGAAGCCTACACTTAATCTAGTGTATTAGCTCTATTTAAACATCCGATAAATGCATAAGTTCTTCTACGTTAGTGAAGCAATTGCGCATTTGTTGTTGTTCGAAGTTTGCTGTATTTTGAATTTTTTTTATTTGCGACTCTCAGTTTTTCATGATGAGAGGGGATGAGTTCACTGTTTAAATGAACGGAACTTGGGAATTGTGATGTATTTCAATCAAATCTCTTTTTTATATTTTCTGGAACACATCTAGAAAGTATCTTAATGGGAAACGTATATTTGAGTTTCTCAAAGTTAGGGCGTTTTCACCCCCCTATTTCACGAGTTGAGAGGCAAAAGTCGCGTATAAAAGGCCTTTGGATGCAACGCTGGTCGCGGGTCGATAGTCATACTCGAAGTTGAAATGCATCGTTCCTCCGGCTGTTTTTTCATCAAGGCTGCAGGAAACTCGAAGGTAGAGCATTATAATTATAAATTTAATTCCGACGGCTATATGCGAAGTAAGAATTTATTTTCGAATGCGGAAGGAACTTCATTTCGTGTCGTAAGCCAATATTTGTAATTTGATTTTTCTTGGAATTTAACGGTCCCCGAAGTATTATGCAGCAACATCGGTTCTCGTTTCATTAAAATTCCAAGTCGTAAAAAGCAGCCCTACCACGTCGAGTGTCGAGGTGATTTTATCCTGTAATTGCCAGTTTTTTCCCTCGCTGTCACTCCTTGACTAGTCGACGAGATTTAGGATTATGTAAATTTCAGATTAATGAAATTGATGGCATTGAGGTAATCTTTGCAATTAGGCAGGGATCTAAAAATGTGCCTAATAAATATTGGAGAAAATGGAATGTGATTCGCATTCTGTTTGTCTTCTACAAAACAGTGGGGTCTTTCAGAACTACCCCATGGACTCTCTGCAGCTTCGGTGGTGTCTTATTTTAGTTCTGGGAAAGAGTAAAGTGCAGTAGAGAAGGAAGGGATTGTTTCACTGGTTTTTTATTGGCTCTATGTTTTTGTTTGGTTGGTTGTATGCCTGAATAACATATTTCTTCCTAGTGGGTTCTGTTTTAATCCCCCAATAAATGCATTTCATGAACAAGTTCTGAATTCGCAATCCCATACTCTCTACACTGTTCAGTGCTCTAAGCGAACGTTCAATCCTAAGATTTGTGTTCTCCTGTTTTTCTTTCACGGCACTGTGTAACTATTTCTTTTCTTTTACAGGTGAGTGTCAGCCGTTGCGTCCCTCGTTTCTCTCTGTCTCTCAGGACGAGTAAGTCAACCCCTATTGTGAGAAACGTGACGCGGAGAGCGTTGACCATTGTCGTCGGTGGTGAAGAGGCTGGTCCAAAGTCCGACCGGTCTCCATACAAGGTCGGTGCCGCATTATTTGACCCCTTTGATTCGGAGGACGCGCTAGGTGAAAAATAAACCCTCTTCACCGAGAGCGCAGGTCACGCTGGAATGAGTATCGGGGGATGGGAGGGGGGGGTTCAGGGGTCGTCGTTTCTTTCCTCCTCTTCCCTGGGTACCCCCGTCCTTCCTCCCTCCGCTCGGGGTACCTTGATCCATTCTTCAAAGGCGTTGGTCTTGTTTCGCGCGGAGGGTGTCGTTCCCGGCTCGCGGGAAGGAGATCTGCCCTGGCCGTCTTTGAAGTGAGCTGAGGAAAAGTTCTTTCGTCGAGCCGCCAATGATTTACGGCGGATGCCTCTCCGTCTGAAACCGAGAAACTTCCCCCACTCTTTTTCTCCATTCCATTTCGCCCTTTCCC
This sequence comes from Calopteryx splendens, assembly GCA_002093875.1. Taxonomy (NCBI): domain Eukaryota; kingdom Metazoa; phylum Arthropoda; class Insecta; order Odonata; family Calopterygidae; genus Calopteryx; species Calopteryx splendens. The sequence continues at coordinate 466,558 of LYUA01000079.1, read as the reverse complement.
TGCCCCCGCCCCCTAGCCCACCCAACCCTCCCCGTAAAGCCCCAACGTCTGTCTCTGACGCCCATCCCCTTCTCCGCAAGGAGTGGTGGTCACGGGGAATGTTTTTGTCCCCATCTTTTGGGTTTGTTTTACTGTTGACAAGAAGCGTCTCACGAGGAGGAAAAGTTTTTTCCTCTCTTCTTGATATCTTCCCATTCGTAGAGGACTAAAAGGCTGCCTATAGATTTTGCTTTTCTTCAATTTAAGCGAAGGATCCTCGAGGAATAGCTACGTTGAAATTAATAGTCAAGGCTTTGTTTTCTTTCTAATTATTTCACATTGTTGCAATAAGTTTAATTTGGGTAATTGATGGCCATAGTTACTTTAAAATTATTACATAATATGGTTGCATTATATGCCCAACTGCTAATTTCAACGGACTTAACTTCGAGAAGCTGCCATGTTTCCTTACAACATCGTCTGCCTCAAGTGCTTAGTTCTAATCATTTTGTCGTTAATGGCTTCTCATGCGGGGGTGCTCACTGAAAGAACTTTAAAAATTACCGTAACCCGAGTTTGCTGTGGTGCGGAACGGTGATTCTGTTATGGTGCCCCTATTTTTTTAGGGTCTTTAAGGTTTTCCATAACTCTCTCTCTCTCAAGAGTAAGATATTCCTGCGGCGTACCCGTTGAAACCAAAATTTGAAAACCTCATCGTTACCTTTTTACTCCCTTCCTTATTCCTTGGCTTCTCCCCGGAGTATGTTCTTTTCGTGCCTAGGTCGGATTTCAGGGTGCTGCGGAATTTTTTATCTCGTGTTATCTTCCCTCGGACGAGTGTTTGCTTTTAACCTTAAAAAGTGTGCCCGTGGAAAGGAATGAAAAGCGGAAAATGGGATGGGAACCCTCTTTTGTCTTCTTGGCCTCCTTTTCTCTCTGTCCCTCTCTCTATCTCCCTCACACACTCTCTCTCTCTCTCTCTCTCTCCCACCTCCTTAATACCTCTGTGAAACCACCCTTTTGGAAGGGCGCCTAGGTCTCAGACAGCGGGTTGGTGCCTATTACTGTTATCATTATATTATTTTAATACCGTCTTGTGCGTTTATAGGTCTCCTTGGGTCCCTTGAACTTATCATGTTGTTGAATTTACGACTCACTTTTTTGTGTTTCTTGCTTTAATCTCTTGAAATTATTTATAATAGATATACTAAGAAAGTTTTCATCTTTCACTTTTGTGTTCGTGTTCAATAATTATTTCCCGTTGCTAATTTATCCGCATTGTATGATTGTATGGTAATCATGCTGCATTTGGGTTAAATTGAAGTCCTTTACTATACCTCAGCCTCGTCATGGATGTAGTACTGGTGGAAATTTCTTCAGTGGCTATTTGTTACTTCTATTTGTATATTTGTGAAATAATATTTACTCATTTAATTCGTTGTTTTCTAATAGGTTTCATTTTTATAACTATAGTCCGTTCATGCAGTTAATTTGATAAATAATAAATTTAAGTTAATAATCTTGAAACACGAAGAATTCAAAGAGAGTAAGCTGATTATGTTGATCAAATAAGTGTTCCATTCAAATATCAAATCCACGATCGCTTAGAAGACAGCTAAGAAGCATCTCTACCTACTAACCCGAGCCCCTCGTGCATATGATGCATACCATTGAGAAAGAGGACTGTTGTGGTGAATTAATAGATGTATACCTTCTATTCTCACTATTAAATGGCGTGTTGGATGAAAGGTTTTAGGATACGGTGTAGAGATGCCCCTTTATATCCATAACCGTCGATGCAAAGTTATCAAATGACAGCATTTAAATCCATTTTCCCCCCTGAATATCAGCAATCTTGTTCATGCACGTCGTATTTATTTTTTTCATGCTCCCAAAAAGAAGTCCCGGTGGGCATGAGCTTGCAACTCGGCTCTGGAGACATTACGACTCTCGGCATGAAGTTCCCTCCCCGCATTTCCAACATAATAAAATTCCTTACTGTCGTCTTTCACCATTCCTTCTGTTCCGTTTGGTTATGCGTGTGTGTGTGATTGAGGCAAGAAGGGAGAAAGTTTGCGCGCGAGGATTTGCCGCTGGGAATAAGCTTATTGTGTACACGTTCCATTTCCGATGAGGTGACGGGCGAGGAAAGCTAGAGAAATGGTAAGTTCATTTGTCTGGGAGGATGCTTCGACTCTTGTAGGTTGTCTCAGGGCTCAGTTTTAGTGGTTCGTATCAGTCAAACAATGCATTCTGTATAAGTGGTGTATTGTCTTTTATAGTATTATTAAAGGCATCTATATCGTATATATTCTCAGTTTTCCTAAAATTAAATCCGCTGAAGTTAAATATAAGTAGTAAATAATAATTCTCCTGAAATGATTGTTTTAATTATAATCCCTCCAATAATTGTTGAGATCAATAATATGTACCGCTGTCGTTGCGGCAATTTCACGATATCCTTTGATGGATTTTAAAAATTTGCATTTCATACTTTTTTGAATGAAGAGCATTAAGATAACAACAGAAACGTCGCTTTGCCTTTTATTGCATAATTTTGGAATTATGAACCCCTTCCAGAACTTCATGCTTGAGTGTATGGCTATTGTTCAGTGAGATTTATTTTTCCATGTGCATTAAGATATCATTTACCCTCCAGTCACATAGTTGCTCCGGCCCAATCAGTCCGAAAACCTTTGAAATGAATCGGAAACCTATGTAATAAATATTATGTTACTATGTAATGAATTTTTCGATGTGGATTGAGCGGTACGATATGACCTTAGGCGTTCAAGATCTTTCAAAAAGAATCCAATATCCACTGAAAAGTTGTTGCTAAAATCTCCGTGTTTTATAGAATTGCTAGCACGAGCGATCCTTCTGATTCCTAAAATATTTTTCAAATGAAGGCTGTCAGTTGAAAAATTTAATCCTTCCCATGCGAGAGTATAGTCATTCTTCCAGTAACACACCAAAAAGTAATCATCATTACGCATTTTGAATGTTGGGTAGGATAATTATTTATCTTCAGTATATTTATCTTCCCTGAAAAGGTTATGTGAGAAGGAAATTCTTGAAAACAACTGAAAAAAATGTGTATACATGTATAAATCAATAAGAGTCTCTGGCGTTGGCCGACAAAAATAGATCAACGAACAGATTTTCGGTGGCACAAACACCTCCTTCAGCGGTAGGAACAGCTCCTTTCTTCCACTAAAGAAGATGGTTGTGCCACCGTAATAGTCGGAACTCGTGTTTTCTTTTTTATGTTCGTTGCTCCATGGTGTTGTCGGCCAACGCCAGTGATTTTTTATGATTTCTAGCTATTATTCACATCCGCGAAACTTTCGAAGACGCCATTTTAATTATTGTTTATTCCGTAATTGACAGTAGCTCTTGCTGTGGGAACCACTCACAGGTGTTAAACTCCTCTTTGTGTTGTCCTCGATATGACGTTAGAGAGGATGAATGAATTTGTTCACGCTATCAATGAGTATTGATTGAGTTTGAAAATTCTATTTTATTTCTTCGTGTTTTCACAGTCACCGAGTCAGCCTTCGTGCTCGTGGAAGCCGGTCGTAATTTTTTCTGTTTTGGTGTGAGGAAATGGTGTCGCTGAGGCCAGCGACGGATTTTTATTCTGGGCTCTAACAGGTCGAGTTTCGTGATTTTTGTTACTACTTTTATTTTTGCCTTCAAATAAATTTCGTCATCGATTCTTTCTGTGGAGTTTGCCCTTGCCTTTATAAGGCTTACTCGTTTTATTTTATATTCATTGTCAGTTGAAATTGAAGAGTTGTTATTTTAAGGATCGAATTTGATTATTTAAAATGAAAAATTGGAGCTGAAGTATCGTTTTTTTGGTTTTTTACTTGTTACATTGTGTTATTAATCTGCTTGTGTTTTCCGACCCTTTTAACTTCTAACTAACTACTCATCATAATAGAGGGAATTTGAGGAACTCGACTTGAACTGATATTGAAAGCGTTTTACTCCGTTGTCTTGATTTCTAAAGTGTATATTATTATAATATTTTTACTAATGGTTTTTATGTTATTTAATGCACTGAACTTTCTATTTTATATGATTTCTTGTATCAAACAGTATTCAAAGTATTTTATCGGCCATCGATTCCGTCTCTTAAGAAGTGAGCAAAACACTAGGAATAAAATTATCACCAAGTTCATGTTAAAAAAGTGAATGCAAAGCAGAACCTAGGACTAATATTGGTCGGTCCTCGGATCGGTCGGAGTAATCATAATGTGACTATTGTGATTGATTAGCTTAATTCATAGAGCCCCTAACCCTAGGCCGAGTTTGGCTCCATAGCCATATTCCCTCTTCCATGCATTCGAATTTTCGCAATATAAGACGTTCATATAATTCAAAGAGAGTATTGAGTCGTATGACCAATGTTTACTAGTGTGTTTCAATATATTTACGTTGAATTATTCCGATCGATATATTCGAAAATCTATTTGTAATAGCCTTTTTAATATCTATTAACAATTTTAATGTGATGACTTTACATGTAGCGTTTGTAATCCTTGGTTTGATGTCTGACCTTCCCTTGTGGATTTTGTTTTTTGCTATGTGCACTTGAAGTGGTGGAAAATAATACCCACGACATGAAATAAAAAATAAAAAGAACACAAGGAAAAGGTGGAAAAAAATGGTCGCGCAAAATCAAATTTTCAAATTCATCAAGGAAAGTAAAAAAAAACATAAATTGACAGAATATATTTCTCCCAGGTTATGATTCAGACCTTCTACCACAAGAGCTAAAAGTCACAATTAGTACTCGGCCTAAAAGGATTGAGAAAGGATGCGATAGAAAGGTCTATTTTGACATCAATTTGTCCGTGCTCCATCAATGCCTCCTTAGTGCTATCTCGGTGCCGTCAGGCAAGAGTACACACAGTCATATTGTACCAATACCGTCTCTGTGCTGTCTATCGAAATGACAGTTGGTGCACTTTGGTGAAAATCATGTCGCCTACTCCGTTATCTTACACGACATCTCAACGCTGACTGAAGGCAATGTAAAGGGACCAATCACATATAGCCCGTCCGATGGGAACAATGCTGCCAGTGCCTCTTGATGCTTTCCTGAAAACAGGAAATTATAGTTTCGATCTCATAAGGAAATACGACGTGGTAATAATAAGTCGTAAAACGGTAATTCGCCGGTACTTTCATAGTTGTGTCAGCGTTCGAAATGGATGAAATAATATTTAAATGGCGTTGTGTGATACAGAAACGAATGCATACAGCGATGACGGTGACGTGTGAATAGACCTTTATAGTTCATTAACGGTGAATCTGAATGTATAAGCAAGTAGTAAATAAAGTTCACAAATTCAGGTCTGATATGGTGGAAGGAATCCATACTG
>LYUA01000079.1:370795-385990 GCA_002093875.1 Calopteryx splendens | reverse complement strand
TGAAACAGATAGTAGTAGACATGAAAGCTAAGAAATATAAAGACGTTAGGAGAGCCGATAGGAGAATTGAATGGAGAAGCTTGAAACCAATCCTTGGATTGGTACCATTGATGGTTGTGGTGATGAATCGGTTATCAATAGCAAAGCCTTGGGATGCCATTATCTTCCGAATAAAATACATCACGAGCCTGGTCGAAGCATTTTGAAAGATCCAAGTCAAAAGCTCCTTTGTGCCATAGTACAAATTATTCAGAGGTCAAAAGGTATCCAAAGGAAGGAAGACAATAGAAAGTTAAGGGAGAAAGATTGTGGGGCTGAAAGATTCAAAGATTCCTTTTCCAGGAAATAATGCGAGACCTGAGAAGGAAGAGGAATCCGACCGTATTTTCTACAGGACGGCGGCGACAGTTCGACTGGAGCGATTTTCCCTTCTATGCTATAGTATAAAATTTGCTCTCATAAAATATTCCCAGTTTCTCAAAGTGCACTCCATTTAATTTCATTAAGAGTTGATTACTTCAAATGTTCTCTTGAATATGTGTATAAAAACATATTTACAATCGTCATAAACTTGAGATACTTATGTCAACAGTAATGGACCTCAGTCTCAGTGATGTAATATGCAATTAATTTGAAATGTTGCTTCCATATAGATTTGAGTAAATTAATTTTACGGTTGGTGATGGTCTTATAAAAACGGTACCTGCACTTATTTCTGATGCATAGTTGAATTTTGAATTAGTGGATGATTATTCAAGAGTTTATTTAAGATTTCTTTGTCCTCCCGTTATTTTGTCAATGCTATAGCACCTCGTTTGTCGCAATTTTTACCTCACCCGTATTTAAAATGTTTTCACCTCCCCGGTTTCAGTTCGGTCAATTGAAGAACGATCCCAGCTTAGGCGCACGCAGCCATTACCTACCTCCCATACCGTCGCGGAGTGGATAACTGGAAACCGTAAAGAATATATTTTCCCGAATGCAAACTCTTCCGTCTCGGATCCCTCGGGTGTATTGCGGCTTGTCACGAAGATCGACTCGAAGAGGGATGAGATGGGAGAGTTACGAGGGAGGTTGGTTGGTCGGGGATGAGTGTTGAGGATTTTGTTGTGTGTGTGTGTGCCTTTTGGGAGGAGGGGAGAGGGAAGAGTGCCGAATGTTCCCAGCCGTGGGAACCTCAGTAGGGTGAGAGGAAAGGATGGAAGGGAACTGCTCTCGCCCGAGCATAAAAATCGCGTCCGCCACCCTCGCTCCTCACCCCCAGCTCGCCCTCTCTCTCTCTCTCTCGAGTCCCTTCGACTTGCGGTGGATGTGGTTGCGAAATGTCTGCTCTCCTCTCCATCGCTCTTGTTTGTCATTTGTTCGCGTTCCCCGTCAGGCCCCTCCCACATTCCCTCCCCCGTTTCACCCTACGCAGGAGACGAATGCGGAAAATAAGGCCTTTCCCTCCCCGTCCTCATCCTCCCCCCTTAAAAAAACTGTCGCCATTTTGGAAGCTGCGGATGTGGAAGTCTTCATTAATCGACTTTAGCCGTTGTAGCATTTCCCCCGCTTTTTATTTTGATACATCGCTCCCACGCATTGCCACACTTAATGCTAGGTTAGGGAGTCCTTTTAAAAAAGCTATTCCATCATGGATATGACCTCAAATTTATTCCCAGGGAGTGGGTTTTTAAAAATATTTTTATTCCATTACCGTGCCTCTTTGGTTTATTCCATCCCCCTCCGTGTTAATGTTCACAATTCCTTTGCTATTTTTTTCGCCTTGTAAAACTAGTGCTCACCGACGCGTAAACCAATGACACTCAGCCAAGGTGATGAGGATGGTAAGACCTCATTCCTCACGGAAGTAACACTGTTATAAATAAGCCGATGGTCAGCGTTTTGCGTTTTCATCACTTCACACGCTTTATTTTTTTCAAAAATTCCTCGCTTTAATTTATGTCGTGTTTTAATGCCGCTTGTATCTTTGAAAGAAACGATTGCGAAACTCCGCGTGCCGATGGCTTTGTGGTATGCGCCTGGGTGATAGGGAGTAATGACATTCACTTTCGGGTCCAGTTTTCGCTGGAGTGATATTCCAGTAAAGTATTCCAAAGGGCGAGGCAGTTAAATAGCGGTCATGGTGTTCTCCCTTTTAATTTTGCCTTTCCTTACCACCTCCTGTCCAACGCGGCCCCTCCCTCTGCTCCCAGCTCTCTTCCATCCATCCCGCAAGTCCCGAGCTCGACCGGCCGGCCTCCCTCGCTGGACCAAGAACTCATCGCTTTGTCTGTCTTCTCCCCTCCCCCCTTTACCTACCACCCACTTCCCCCTCTCGGTGAATCGTATCGTGGGGCGGGACGGGTCGCTTTCGAACCAATGGCCCTCCGCATTCCGTGGGGCCCCCTGGTTATCGTTTCCGGGCAGGCAGCGTCTCTGTTTCAACCTCCCCTGAGTCCCCGTCGACCGTCTAGGGGAACAAAAGAGAGTGAGGGGGTGGTCCAGCCTCCCTTCCTCTTCCCCCTCGCCCACCCCCACCTCATCTCAGTGCGGCGTCGGCGGCGAGGGGGACGCGGACTTCATTCCCATGGCCCTTTCCTTATCCGGGAGTTGTTCTTCTGATCCCATTCCACCCCCTCCCACATCCTTCCCCGCCCTTCAGCCTCTGCCCACCCTTTCATTCCCGTCTTCCTGTTCCTCCCTCATCCTTCACCCTCCCCCGTTCTCGCATACCTTTCCTGGAAAACCGCACTGACCGCGCCATAATGAAATATTTCATCCGAGTTTACATGCGGGTATATTTTTCATCTCTTCACTTCTCCCATTCTTTCTCTCCCTCTCCTCCATTTCTGAGCTTGACCATTGTCTTCCACCGCTTCACCTATCTTATTTTATCTCTCTTCGTTCTTCTTTCTCTCTCTCTCTTTCCTTCATTTCAATTTTTCCTACTCTTCCCCTTATTTCCTTTGCCTGTTTGTTTTCGTCTATTTTCCATCCACTGGATTTTGTTTGCGATTGAAGTGCGTTTGACTGCTTTCCTGTACCCCTGCAGTGATCATTTTTCCTAGTCTCTCTTGTCCCTCCGTTGAAATTTTCTTTTGCCTGCTGTGATTTTTTTCTAAATGAGGACTCGTTGCATAGTTTCATATTTTGTTGACCTCCAGAAGAGTGGGGTCCATTATTTTTAGGCCCAGTTGAACAATAGCATCGCTGCTCACGTGAAGTTTTTTTTTAATTTCTCTCCCTTTCGTTTGGGATTATTTTATATTCCGCCCAAACGGAAACCACCATATTTTTAAAGTGAGGTGAATGCACGAACGTTTATAAATATGTACTTCAAGTACGAATCCTTATCAATGTGCTAATTACTTCGGAGGTGCAAAAATTACCAACGCTGAGCACCAAATCAATCTCTCCTCTCCCTCCTCTCGGATATTCGCGAAGAGTTTTCAGGAGAGCTTGACTCGAAAGTATAATTTACGGCGCATGTGCTCAACTTGTGCGCATTCCCAGTCGGGAATGCGCACAAGTTTTTGTGGATCGAAAATATTTTATGCCTTTTCATTTCCCCTCGAATGAATCGATATCGAAAATTTTGCGTAAATGGATCCGCGCACATTTTGCACGTCTTTCTTTTTTCCCTCCGCTTTTCCTGTAATCCGAGTACTATATATTCCCAGTCGTCCGCTCCACGCTCATTCCCGTGTCAGTGTTTTCGTCCGTCATTTGTTGCGACCTTCCCAGCGTCCCACTGCCCCGGCTCTTAGCCATCTCCCCTTTCCCTCCAAACCCGTCCTCCAACCTCCCGACTCTTCCCCTCCCATTCCGGGAAGGCCAGAAAAACATGGAATGTGACGTTTGCTGAGTTGCCATTTTGACCCCTGGGCTCCAAATGGATGGGTTTATTGCTTTTATGTGTTGTTTATATTTATTAAATGACCAGAGCCCTCTAACCCCCCTCCACACCTCTCAGTGTACTCTAATTTTGCATTTTATGAAAATTTATTACAAAGTATTATCAACCTCGGTAGTAATGACATTGTTGGAATGCTTTTGTGTCTTTTTTCAACCAAGGTCAAAGGTTTTCCGCACGCTTTGTGTTGCTGAGTGATTTGTATATTTTGAAAATTAATTTGTAAAATAAAGCCTTTCAGAAATGGTCAATTTCCTGTTCACGAATTGCCCGTTGTTACGTTTTTATACGTGTATAAATAGCCTACAATTCGAAGCAATAAATGAATGGTAGTAAAACACTTAGGTTTTAAGTTTTTTAAGTAACACTTAGGTCTTCTCTTTGCCTTGGAAAGCATTGTAGGAGAGGTGGGAAAATTGTCATTGTTTGCATTCCTCTATATCTAAAATGTATGGGCCACCAACTTTTTTTGGACCATGCACTAACGGCGAGAAATAATTACGATAGAGTTAATTCTGGAAAAGGTTTTGTCAATTAAGTGCCAATCCGAATTCCTAAAATAGTTCTCAATCGTTTCCGGATTATATTCCTCGAGGAAAATAATTATTCCATAAAGCTAGACAAAGAATATATTCATTTTATCATAATCGTTAATATCTTATCATCGTCATCCAACATATTGTAGTGGACGAGTTTTCCTTTGGTACACATTTGATGGAGTAACATTGAACCATTTCGATAATCCCGATTTTTGTGGAACATTTTTTCTAGAGGATTACGGCATTAACCCTTTAGTTAAGTTACTATTCCTTTCCAGAAGGTTAATACACCATATCCCTGGGCTTGGAGGTTAGGTAAATTTCGAGAATTTGAAATTTGCCAGTGCATTCACTTTGCTGGCTGTAAACGTGCTCTATGCTTGATGGAGGTTTTTATTATGGTGAAGTAGAGATGAAGAGGTGCTATCTACTCTCCAGCTCCGATACCTCTCTCTTTTCCCAGCTCTCAAGTATTGCTGGTGGATTTGCTGGGACCATTCCGACTCCAATATCAGCGGAAATTGCTTTTTCAATTTCCCCTTAGTAAGTCGCCTAGCTCAGCGCACCGACTGTCTGTTTTGGCAAACAGAAAAATATGTGAAGCCTTGGCGTATTTGGTCAAGTGGTTGTCGAGAACATAAGCTCTTTTCTGGAAAGGGTCCTATTCTTGGATGCTCAGAGGTGCTAATAGTCCTTGTTTACATACAGTTTTAGATACATTGAAATAAAATGACGTATCTCATAGTATTGTTTTGACTGCAAAGTTGATTGTGTTTCCCCTTGTGGTGCTTCCTTGACTCTTAGGCTATGCAAGGATAACATGTTAAAATTAAATGTATGCAGCTTCACCGATTTGGAGGGCAATTCAGTCGATCATCGAGAATGACGAAATTTTGTTGTCTTGGCCCCGGTGAATCTCGGATTTTATGTATATACCAGAATCGGGAATTGCCGAGCAGTGAGATCAAAGTTTCGTAATATTCTGGGCTCGTGAATTCCGAGTCCTTACAGTATAGTCCCCCTGTACTTACACTGCTAGCATTCTGGCTTGTAGACATATCAGTCCTTAATTTATTACCACAGAGCGCGCATGCGAAGAAATTATTTTAATGTAATCTCATTTAGGAAAAACATCTTTCACCGCATTTGTTTTGCTTGGATAGTTTTTGCCCTCCCGATTTTTCTCCTTCCGATTACTTGCCTACTTTTCAACCTGACCAAGTATTACGGGACCGGATAGCATAGCGGAAAATTCATCTGTAACTTCGTTAAAGGTGGATGTGGTGGCCGCACTGATTTTTATGTAAGCTTCCGATAGCCCGTAGCTTTATAGTTTCGGTTCATGAGTCAACAGAGCGCCTCGCAATGGAAAACTGCTGCTCTTAATTTGTTATGCAAATTTTTTAATTTAACAGGTTTTAAGAAGTATCTCCTGCGTTTATTTCGATGCATACATAAAGTTTTCGCCAAGTCATAAAAAAAATCTTTTCCTCGGTACAAATTGTGGTTTTTACCCTTTTTTTACCATTACCGCAGGCTTGGGGCGAAAAGCGCTGCGCATTTTAATCGAAAATTATGAAAATAAAGACATTACTTTCGTGCATGGCTTTGGAATAGGCCGAGGAAAGCGGCGGGGCAATTTTGTAGTCCACTGCTTGCGTTTGTGTACGTATACGACTTTCCCTGCCTCCCAGCATTTATTTCCCCTCCCTCGGAGATGGGAGACAAAAGGACCTCTCCTCCGCCTCGTATCTCCCAAATGCCGCCGAATGATGGAAACGCCGCAGCAGCACGCCGCTTTTGAAAGCTCCAACCGGTGCGGGAGCAGGTTTTTTGGGTTCCTTGGGACTCGCTCGGGTTTCTCTCTCGTCCGAAACGCATTTTCGGCGAGAGGAGGCCCTCCCTCTCTCCTCGGGAGTGAGCCCTCACGTATTGCGGCGAGCTATTCCTCCGGCGAAGGGGATTTATCCATACCGGTGCCCCCAGGTTGGGAATCGCCCTCCCCCTGCGTGCGGAGGGGGAGATGGTGGATCGGAGCCCAAGCGGGAAGCTGGAGGCGGGATTGTGGATCGGCCTCCGCGCCCTCCCTCCCGGTGCCGACGCCCTCAATCTCTCGCGTGGGACGCCTCACGAGGACGAGTAAGGCTGCTCCCTCTGCCCTGCCTTCCCCTTCCTGTTCTCAGAACGCCACACTACCTTACTTGGCTCGGAAAGGCCGACCAAGGTTTCTATTCCCATGTCCTCTTCCCTCCGAAACGGGGCTCCTCCGCCGATCCCTCCCCCATCTCCCTTAAAGACGACGTCCTCTCCGCATCGACTCATTCCTCCCTCCCTCTTCCGCTCTCCCACTGTCGCCTTCTTCCGAGGGATGTATCCTCCTCGCCCGTAGCCGCTCGAAGGAGAGGACGTGGTGGATTCGATTTTATTCGGCCGGGCGCACGTGCGACGCTGCCTCCTCCTACGCTCGTGATTTGGATTTCGGTTTCCCGGAGTTTCTCTTTCGCGTAAGCTGTGGCTGGGCCCTGGCTTAGTGCCCTGAGGATGATATAGGTTGGAATCATTCAAGGTTAAAAAAAGTGATCCGCCGTGACGTTTGTATGGCTCTTATCTCGGCTTATAAAACGTAACCCACGCGATTTACTGTTTTCGATCACGAAAAATCGTTTCAAGAGAATTTGAACACCCGTAATCGATTGCGTATGATAAATTGTCTGCTTAGCCGTGACATGTGAGCAGAGATATCACTTTCGATCGGAAATTTAAGTTTACTTCGTTGCGGAAAGATTAAAACTCAATTTATTGCATTGCTTTTTGCAGGTTTACTTTCCTTTGAGTTCCTATACGAGATCTAAGAGCATGGAGGAATTTAATTATTTATCAACATCTTTTTTTTTAATAATAAAATTTGATATGATGTTTGGAAATGGTGCATTTAAATGCCAGGCATTGAAGGCTTCTACATCACTTCGTCACCAGCGAAAACTCTCTAAAGTCGTTATCAATTTTCATTATGCAAATAATTATCTCCCTTCATTTCCACTTAATATACTTTTAGTACGAACGTCGACTTATTTGGCCTTTCCTTGACATCTCCACATTAGTTGCTGGCATCACCTTTACTATCAAGACATTAATATAGTCTATTTATCCCAATGCGCACATTTGTGTAGTATCCGCTTTATATACGTCTCCCAGTGCTTGGTCTCTCCCCAAAATTTATCCCTAATAAGTGTTTTATTGTTTAATTCGGCATTGGGAAGTTTTATTAACTTTGATTTCAATTTTATTGTTTCTTGAAAAGGGTTACGTTTCAGTGCTTTGCATTTAGAATTATGTAATCTCTTTACTCCAAACGTCCACCAGAGTGCTGACGCAAATTTTATGACCCAAGTGCAAAGTAATTAAAATGTGAGTTGGGAAGCTTTTTTTATTGAACATTAAAATTTTCCCATAAATGGAATGTTGTCGCATGTTAAATTTGGTAACTGCTCTAATGAACGTTGCCTAATGATTTATTCGCCCCTTTAGACGTATAGCCTGTCTTAAGTCCAGCTACAAGATAATATTATTTTCTTTCACTGCAGCGGGGTATTGTTTCAAATAAAATCTCATTGACACAATAACTCTTGGGCAAAAATACTCTTGAGCTAGATAATGCGTGAAAGTGCGGAAAGCGCATGCAGCTAAACGGTGAATATACGACGCCTTCCGCTGCCAAACTGAAAATGAAGGCTGTAGTTAGTTTCGGGTTACCGTGGCGTTGTTTCGGTGAGAGCTCCTGGAAATAGCTCCGCACCTATTCTTAGTTTATATTATGACGTTTGAGAAAGGCGGTTCGAGCGTGAATCCTCGGCTTTATTCTTCCTCCTAACTTTTTTTTTCTCTCGCTCTCATTTTTTCCATTTGCTCGGCCAAGAAGAATAAATTCACGTCCTGCGGCACCAGACCGCCTTAAAGAGCTCAAGCATTTAATCTCGCTCTGCCTCTTCCCTGCGGTCCATCCCACTTCAACCGCCCCTTCGAAAGCAGAAAGCCCTCACCCGTGGCTATAACCGCCCCACCCACACTAGTATTCGCATTTGAATACCTAAGTTCCCGCTCACTTCCGCATAATATCCATATATCTCGTTTACCCGCGGAACACTTCCCCCGTAGTGGTCCTCCCCCGGTCCCTTGGGCATAAATCGGGTATTTTAATTGTGAGGAATTTTTATCCACGTTCATTTAGTTGTAGGTTTTGCTTTTGGTTTCACGTAATGAGAATTCCACTCTTATATAAATATCTCTCGGTCTCGCAAAGTAATTATATTAAGTGATGCGTCCACTTACCTTTTCGTTATGACAATACCTCGCGGTCGTCAGTCGCGGCATACCTGCTTCATTATTGATCATTTGAGCACTGAAGGAGATGCCATCTTTTTTCTTAGAGCCATCCATGGTTGGCAGTCCCCTCCCGTTCCAATCCTTGTGTATTACGTTCACCTTTTGTTTCCGGAAAAAAACCAGTAATATACAGTAGTTGTAGTTTGAGCGTGGAATTGCAGCGCAAAAGTTTGTTGTCTCAAAATTCCTTGAAATTCTTTAGTAATTTTAAGAATAGGAGCCCTTCGAAATTTACTGCTAGATGCAGTATTGTGATCACTTCTGGTAACAGAATTTCATGTTTTCCTACTTCTTTACTCCGCTCTTACTCCTTTACTAAGATTGTTTTATGTGCTCTGACTGCAGAGGTCATGTCACACCATGAACTCGCATGATTGGGGCAGATCACGTCGCTCAACACAACTTGCATGCCCCTAGCGGAATTCTGCCTAGTATTCTTTGTCTTGTCGCCGAGTACTTTATTCCATTAGGCTATGCACGGCAGCTCTCTCCCTCAATTTCAATATTCCGTTCCCTCCCGAATGCTTATCGTGAGGAGACCGTATAATTAAATGGAAACGGGGAAAAAGCATTTTATCATCGGCAGTATGTGAACGATCTTCTTTTCTTCGTGGAGTCGTGCATTTCCCTCGCGAACTTTGTAAACTTGGAAATTTATAATTCACATTGCAGGTGAAGCCTCAGCTGTTTTGTTATATATTCCGGATTGAGAGACTAAGGGTTATTGTTTCAGAATTTATGATCGAAAACGATTCATTCCTTCTTGAATAGTGTTTTTTTTCGGCCGTTCTCCTCTCTCGGACAAGTACCTATTAATTGGCTGTACATTTCGGAGCAAACGTTATTCCGAGTGTGCGTCCGTGGAAGGTTTTATAGCTCGGATCGCACGTGTGATAGATAGCCTCACCTGCAGGATTCTTCACATCTGATAGTTTGCTTAACTTCCATAGTTCTATTTTTCAAAAGTCCTCTCTCCCCTCCTTCCTCGAGGGTTACAATCGCGCCAGCCCGGTCAATGATTAAAGGGAATCGACTTCGTTCATCGTTTCTGTTTCGACGGCGACGTTTCCTCCCTCTCCTCCTCTATATTTTCTTTCAGCTCACGAGCCGAAGAGTTCTGCGACCGTGGTAGTGGAAGTTTCCCACCCTCCCCCATCGCGCTCGCTCTCCCACACCTTCGCATTTATTTTCCCCCTGCTGCCACCCACCCCGTGAAACGTTCGGCGAGGGGAAGAAATCCTTTTTATTTACTTCTTTTTATCGCCCTCGCTCCGCAGGTACGGAGGAATTTCGAAAAAGGCCCCATCCTCTCGTCTATCCCGCTCATTCCCATCTCGCCCTTTAAAAGAAGAGGGAGGCGGTGGGGCGGGCTGTATCTCCCTCCCAACCCCTCGCGACCCTCCCCCCTCCTCAAGTCTCCCTGTCTCCTTCCACTCCCATTCTTCCTTCCTCGAGGCTTTTCCTCAGAGCGTTGTCGTCCTTTTCCTAAAGTGTCCTCCCTCTATCTCCTCATCCATTTCTATTTCTCGCCACACTACTTTTTTTTATCCATTTTGTCTCTCTCTCCCGAGCTGGAAAACTTCGTCGGGAGGAATTGGGGGAGTGGGCGCTGGCTGCAGTCCTTTTCTCTTTCTTTTTTCCATTTCTTTTTTTTTACTCTTTGGTCCCACACCCCTCGCCCTACCCTTACACCACACCCACACCCTCTCCGTACCCATTCTTGCATCCCCACCTTCATCTCATAACCAACGCCCCTACCTCCTCCTCCTGCATCCCTCCCATTCCTCCCCGCCTCCTCTTCAGGCGGAGCCTCACTTTCCTTTTCTTTGAACTACGCCCTCGCACCACCCACCCTACGCCTCTTCCCCCCTTCCATCCCTAAATCCTCCCCCATTCCTCGCACCAACCCTTCAACTCTCTTCCACCCCCTTTTTTCTCCCCCCGTGCACCTTCAACTCCACCTTCGCAAGTCGTCCATCTCTTGTCCGTCCCTTTTCTCTCGACCCATCCACAAAACACAGCCTCGCACCTTCGCCTGTTCATCTCGTACCCCGGCTCACACACCTCTCGCCGCTCTCCTCCCTCCCCCGAACCTTCCTCTCTCTCCCGCCCCTTCCCTCCTGCAGATTCCCACTTGGCCGCCTTCGTGTACCACCAGGTGGCGTTGGAATCCGAGTGAAAAAATGCGATATCTCCCTCACTGTCACAGGCGGGGGCAAGCAGGTTGAAATAATTACGATGGGAAAAATAAGTTTCCGTTTGTCGTCAACAGCGCAGCCAAAAGCCGCCCCACTATTTTAATCTATTCATTACCGTGCTCTCCCTCTCACTCGGTGATATATTTGTAGGCGCTCCAAGGAGTGCCCATCCATCGCCTCTGTTTAAAAAACCTCCAATCAAATCAAGACTGCACTTTAAAGATGGTGTCGAGTGAGTGATGGCAGGAAAGAAGCTTTAAGCTTGTCCCTGGACGCTACGCGTCAATTACGTTTTCGTTGAGTTGGTTTGATCGCTTTCATTTGATAGGAAATGTTGTCTCTTTGTCGCATCATGGGTTCGGCTGTGAATTGATCAATTTGGAAGCGTCGCAGCTTCTTCCAGTGGCTCGGTGAGTTTGGAGGAGAGGTTTTTATTTTTTATTTTTTCAATTTAGTTTTGAGGAACTGGGTCATGCGATGAGGTTCAAAAGAGTGATGCGAAAGGTAGCTGTCAGCTCTCATTCAGCGAAAGAAACGTCTCTTGAGGATTTCCGTTTCGTCAAGTAAGTCTTGGCTCATTTCATGCCGTAGCTCTTTTTATTATTTCAATAACGTCTTGAGAGTTTTTTTTTTAAGATTATTTTTCGTGTCGATGTCAGCCTTCCGATCTGTCAGTTATTTAACGGATCTTTTTTTTTATCTATTTCCATGTTTTTTTTACTCTTCATCGGTCCGTGATTGCTTCATCTCGAGATATTCCTCCAATTTTCACCTAGTATAAATTATTTTTATGCTACTACTATGTTCCATCTTGCGTTGCTTATAATTTTGTGCTGCCTTTTTTCTGAGACATTAGTAATGGAAGAGCCATTATATTTTCTATTCTAATTGTAAGATGGTACGTATTCTGTTCATTGAATTGTGATTTCGGAGTTAGTTTTTACTCGTTAAAAGCTACACATACTTCTTTGATTTATACTTGTATAGTAAGTGAACAATGATGTTTTTTGTATTTGGAAAATGATTTATGATCACACTTTCGATTATTTTAAACGCGACCGTTGCTACTGCGCCATTACCCATCTAATGGTTGACTTATTGGTTGCTGCTCTGAAAATATTCGGTACTCAAGCACAGTTAATTTATAAAGACAATGCTATAGAACAATACAAACTGATGAAAACGGCACAACTTCGAAGGTGGGATTATCGCCGCCAGTATTGACCATATGCTTTAGAGTCCTTTGCGCAGTGGTGCTGGGAATAGTTTGCTACGGATCTTGGTCATAATTCGTGGACGCACCAAAGACGGGGCCCATTGCCGGTTTCCAAACGGTTTCCCTCGCCCTGACTCATTGCACAACCCGCAGTTCCATGCGATGACAACATTTACTGTTCAATTGAGTGCTTACTGTATTGTGCCGTCCAATTGGGGGGGGCGAGTCCTCGCCTCTTTCTCGCCGGTCCATTTCTCCACGGAGTATGGCGGAAGTGACGCGTTTGCACGTGTAACGGTCAAACCGTTGCACGTTCGGAAGATGGTTACTATAATGACGCATTGGGATACGAAATTGGGTGATGATATATTTTCGAACGGGAACGAAAATCTGCCTTGTGGCCCAATTTTCTCTCACCCTCTCGGGGTGTGGAGCCCACCGGCAGTGGTGTGAGAAGAAAATAGCGACCCGTTGTGCTAAATTAAGTCCCCGTGGAGAGCTCTTCTGCGTAGAGAAAAAAGTTGCGAGCACCCTGAATTGAATCGGTTGCATTGGGGACACGACGCATAATGAAGGAAGTAAATCCAGAGATGCTGAGCGGACTGGGGGAGAATCCAGTGGGCAATAAAATGAGACAAAACGTTTCGGACGCCCTCGAGGCTTTAGCACCCTTCTTTGGGGAAAAAAGTTCACTCCTGTCCGCGGGTCATCTATGATAATGGGAATGGCGTCTTCCCGGTTTTTACTCGCCCCATGTGTTTCCACTTCGCGACAATCCAACCTTTACTTTTCGATCTCTTTTCCTCATCTCATCTTCATTCCGCGATGCTCTCCACTATTCTCCCGGGGCCCCGCTGCGTTTTTTACCCCCATTCCTTCGTTCCTTTTCATCCTCCCGAGGCTTTTCGCTGCAGGGTTGAAGTGCTGTCTAGTCCTCGCTTGTGTTCGGGGTGAAAGGTCTTCCGTGAAAGGTCTTGACATGTTTTTCAGCTCAGTCTTCGAAGAGGTTTTAAATGTTTAAGGTTGGCGGTTTCGTTTCCTGCGGGGTCCATGCTCTCAACTCTCTTTTTTAATTCAAGGTTTGATGGTCAAACTCGTTCACGGATCTCTATAGCAGCACCTGCTCTAAACGGATCACGCGGACGCATATATTATGAAACATACTTAAAGGTGCGTTTCTCCCAAAGCCGGAGCTCCTTCGATCTACTTTCGTGAGCAAAATGCACTACGTTCAGGCACTGTAAAAAATATTGGTACCGCAAAATATGTATGTGAAATTCTTAGCTCTAATTTCAATACGTTTTTTGGTGACGTTCTCACTGAGTATTATTTAAATTTTCTGGGAGTTCATTTGCGGTTTAATCCTTATATTATCGCAATATATTTATTTACCTTAACTATCGCAAGTATTTATGTATATTATGCTCTATTATGCGATCCCCTCTAGTTGATAATCATCTACGTGCAATAAAAATTATTTTTCTTTCCTCGTTCTCTGCCTATGGGGTCATGGGGCTGTAATGACCTACTTTCTTAGCAGAAAGGGCCACTTGACGGAAATATTAGGACATTTTTTCGTTATTCAATGCCTTTTTTATTCGGTATAATGACTTGATTGCCATGGCTATGCAACAGATGACGTAACCCGTATGAATATAACAGACTTTCTGTTGTTTTCCGCTTCATTACTTCTCCGTCATTCTGCAGTACCCCACCGCGATAGATTCCGCATCCCCTACTTAATATCCCGTTTTCTTCTGACGTCACATGGCGCTCCTTTATTCACAATGGCTCTTGAGCGCGATTTATAACCCCTAGCTAGAGATAAAACCTTCCCCAAGATCTGAACGCCATTGTTAGTTAGCTGTCGGTGGCAGTATGAAATAAAAGAGTATTTTCTTGTGTTCCGAAGCTGCTTTGTAATCATGCCCTCTAGGAATTCTCAAGAGTGGAGGAGGTTGAGGATCCAACTACTTACTTGCTTCCTTCCCGGTTTTTGTGGCCTTTAGTTGTATGTACCCCATCGCGTCCGCGCTCGTGTTTTCGACTCGAAGAGTTATCGCAAACAAAAGAGTTCCCTTAGCGCGCAGTTGGGTAGTGCTCGACGGAGTTTTTGCTGCTCGGGCGCCGTAATTGATGGGCGCCGCGATTTGTCTCTCTCTCTCCTTGTAGTCTTTCAATAATCGTCGCTGTAGGTGCGCCGAGGTGCTTGGCTGTTTGTTAGTCGTTGGGCCCCCGTGGGCAGGTAGGAGGATCTTCAGCTCCGCTGTGAATCATTTCCTGTTCCGCCGTCTTCCGGAAGCGAATTGCTGTGTGGAACAGTCCATAAAATGTAACTGGAGAGTAATTACTTGATAGACTTTCCTGGGAGTATCTTTTTTTATTTCTGGATTCGGTGATTCTTGTGCTTTATTTTCCCCGTGGCTTCCCCCCAACGTCCGCGCTTTCATATCCTTCGTCGTGTTCAACTTGATGCAATTATTTTGGATATTATTGATGAAAATTTGATTTTTGATTCGGCTATTGGAATTTAATTCATTATTGAAGTACTTTTTCAATCTATTCGTCGTCTGCTGGTGACAGTTAATCACGGGAATATTTATGAAAATTATTATTGCAGGAAAATTGCATATGGCACAATTTTTGTCACTTTTCCATTAGTTGGTGTAATTAATTTTCGCACCATTTCGCTCTATTTCACCCACGTCCCGCAAATTAATTGAATATTCTATAGTTAAATATTGCTCGCATTCAATCATGAAGTTGGCATGTGCTTGCTTGACGTAAATTTTATAATTTCATACTAGAAATTGAAATGGGAATATGGAGAATGTATTTTTTGAATGTTAGTATTTACTTTGTTTTCCTATTGTTAAATATTTATTCGTAGGATATATATATGTATATATATATATATACATGTATATGTATGTGTATGTATGTGTGTGTGTATATATATATATA
>LYUA01000079.1:264851-275985 GCA_002093875.1 Calopteryx splendens | reverse complement strand
TTCCCTCATCCCTATCCTCATTATCCTTTTTTCACCTTTCCCAATAATATAGACCATTGAAACCTTGATATCTCTTGATTGATTTGTAAGTTTGAACAGTCATTTTCTTAATCGAAAAATGACCATACGATCGGTCCTATTTATTATTAGCCCCTCTAGCTGAGTTAGGCACTTAACTACTATAGCTCATGGGATATGCTTTAAGTATGTACATTTCTTCCATAGGTGTTAACATACAAATGGGTTTCCGCAGTTGTCTTTGAGAAGGAAAAAATCTACAAAACGCTGTACCCATGGCAAAGTTTTGAACCACCTACAGTTTTTTCCAATGTGATTTGACTTTTCCCTATGGGTGGTCTAGTATCTTGTTACTCGAACTGCTTACCATAACACTACGATTGTTTTTCTGAAAAGTCTTACCAATGCCTATGGTTTCACTCAAGTTCCGATTTTTTCTCTTTTAGCCCGTTATATTCCCGGAACGTTTCTTTTAGCTATCTTTGGTCCCCCAGTGGCTTGTAGATTCTTTCATCAGAACTTTTATTTCCCTTATTATTCCTCCATTCTTATTAATTCTGAAATAGATATGATTGTACCACAGACTGTTGTCATTGTTTTCACCGTTATCATTTTAAAGATATTACTTATCTAAGAGAAGTCGATTTTTAGCCTATCCCAATAACCTGTCCTGATGACCTGTAACAATTGTCTGGAGGAAGACATAATGCTCCTGCATGAATGATAGGAAATAGCAAAGAAACGGTCCTAAGGTATGTGGCTAATTCAAATAATCACTATCGTTCTGTTTCGATTAGTATCTTGATGAATGTTGACTGTATACCTCTGTGAGTATTGTTGTACACAACCAAACGGAATAGTTACTGAAATGTACTGGCCAGCAAATTGTCGATGTGCGATAGGTATTAAAATGCCCCTTTGTCCCTCTTAAGTGTGCTTCTTCCATAGCATATCTTGATTCGTTTTGTCCTTTTTATTATACAAGTAATGAATTAGTATTTTACTGCATTTCGTTTTGTTTTGATTTATGCACACGTTTAAAAAGATCAGGGTGCTAATTGCGTTGCTAGTTTGTTTTTAATCGAGTTTGTTCATCATGATGTTTGTTTAATGAAGTGTTGAAGAATACCTATTGATACGACGTGTACTACGGTGGCAATATTGAGATTCGGTGTTCATGTTTACTTTGATATCGTTTATTTTCTTTCTAATTCACTATCGTTTAATCGTATTCCTGATTTCTGTTCAATGTCATCAATCAAAGAATATATGGTACCTGGAAAAAAGGAAGCAGTCATAAGGTTTTTTTATTTCCGCTTTGCGAGTCTACGTGGGTTTCGGGGATGGTCTACATTCCATTCGCGGATTTGCTTTTGCCATCTGATTCGTCCACACCCTTTTGAAAGCATCCTTTAGCCGTTTTCGCCAAATCGCGAGGCATCCCCCGCATTATCCCTCGTAATATTCCAGGGGACTAAATGGCAGAGGTTTGTGTTGAGCATTTTGATCCCGCTCCCGTCGGAAATGAATCGCCTCGATAAGTGGATCCGGAAGCCCATCGCAGGAAACGATGATTCAGGTGACAGAGGGCATTACCGTTGATTTACACGACGCTGCCGTTTTGCTTGCTTGATGTAGAGCGCTGTGCGGCCAACGGTCGTATAAAGCTGGAAATTTAAGTTAGGACGTAAAAGAAACAAAGGAGTTGAGTGACGCATCTTAAAATAAGTGTCGCGTCTTCCCAACTTGACCGTATCTTGCAGTAAAATTTTCTGTCGTCACATTGCAAATGAAAGTTTTAGACTTCATCAGTATTCACCGGTCCCAGCTTTCCATGGCTGTCACGGTCGCGTTTTTCGATTAGAAGGGTAACTTTTATTACGTAATCGGACAACTTGGTTATAAAATCTCAAGTTATATTACTTATGAATGTCAGCATGGATTTGGATTATTACTCTTCAGAAACTTCGAATACCGCAATGAATCTTCATCCGAATTTCAATGCGAAGATTCCTTGGCTGAAATCTTCCATTCTTCCCTTTTCTAAATCTAACTCTGTTACCCCCTTCTAGCTCTTCCGTCTTACATCCCTCCTTTTTGGCCAACGTATTATATCCTTAGGTATTTCTCGCGTCCCTTTCATTAAACCTTCTGCCATATCCATGATGTCTCAAAATATGCCGAATCCATTGGTTTTTCTTTTTCTTATTGTGTTTCAAATTGATTCTTCCTCTTCTACTCTTCCGTAATTCCTAAATGTTTAAATTGACTTAGAGAAAACTATAGGTATGGTTTTACATGCATGCACTAAGTTTTGGACAAGCAGGGAGGGCCTCATGCCAAGTGGAATGTTCGATAGGGAATTTGGGTTTGTATTTTCTAGCAATGAAGGTCGTAGGTATTTGTATGATACTTGACAATTAATGCAACTCCTGCATTTCAACTAGAGCCACATTTTCAAAAATGATTTGCCATCTTCGCCAGAACTGTCATATTTAAATTTTCAATTAAAAAGTTGAATATATGAAAATTCACGTTAAATAAAAATTGTGGTTTTAATCGACTTTAAAAAGAGGTTTAACGTGCGTCACCCACAGCCACTGGTTGATTAGTGAGACTTAGAATTGTAAAATTTTAATTGTAGAGACAAGTCTGTGATCGAAAATAAAAAAATGACTATTAAATTAAGGATACTGCTATGTCATTCATTCGTCATATTGCTTGCTCCTTCAAATTGTAGTCATGCAGGCTGGGGTTTTTGTCAATAGTTTTCACTGTACTCGTGATCTACGCGGAATCATGTTCGTACATAATGAAATAGCTGAATGCTACCAATCAAAATTAACTGACGTCGCTGTACAATATTTGGACGACTAATATAGTATCATGATTACGCAATCGTATTATTGTAATTGTTTGAAACTCATTGGACAGGTTTTATGTTTTTCTACTCAAAATCTTAGCCTCAGTTTTTAGCTAGTTAAGCAAGTCATTTTTTAGCAAGCTCGCTCGAAACTAATTTCTTCTCTTCACCTTAGTTCTGCGTTTAGAGTGGCGGATATGCGTACAAATGATTTGAAATAAGTTTCTTTTGAGTTGAGTTTTGTATGTGGCAATTCGGGAGTTCTTTGTTCATCCGCCCGTGCCCGGGAGGCATGCCCTCGCGAGGCTTCTGTCCTTGGTATTTTCACTCTAGATGCTACCATTTCTGAAACCCTCTCCCCCTCGAGATTTCGGCTTACGAGAGTTCTCTCGCGTCCAAGGCACCTCTCGAGAAGTGGGCGCCCGGCGAGCGTGACCTCACTGCATGCCCGCTTTTGAAATGCAAGAGAGAGAGGGAGGGAGGAGAATCCCTTTCCCACTCGCACTCCCTCCCGCCCGCGGTTCCGCTTGTCGGCCGCCGTGAGGTCGTGATCCGACGGCTAACGTCGAGAGGGGGTATACCGTCCCGCTCTCGCAATCTTTTTAAGGCGTTCATTGGGAGTGGTCTTTCGTGGGAGGAATTGCTCGGGTCAAACCATATCGTGAGAGAAAGAAGGTTCCGCGCGGCGCAATAGACTTCTTCGTCGTGCCTCCTCTTCCTCATCCTCTCCATCCCTTGGGGAGGGAGATTGTTCCCGGAGGAACGCCCACGCCTTCTCTCGTCTCCAGTCTTTTTAAACGGCCAGGCCTAGGTGAAACGCTGAATCCACGATTATAGTTCTTTGATGGGTTCAAATAAGCATGTTGTGCGTAATGTGGCATTTTGCCACGTTTCTTTTCAAAGCTTTTATGGGAGTTGAAGTACTTGGCTAATTGCTTACTTTGTGTTTCTTTCTGCCTCGCGTAATTTTTCCTGAGAAAAAGACCTGTCCGAAAATTGTCACTCTACGCCCGCTAGGTTTACGCGGCAATAGACAAGCGAATGGGTTCTAACCACAACTGCAAAGCGAAGGTAAGGACGTTGAAGATCGCTCGAGCGTTAGATGTTGGGTTAAATTACAAGAGTATATTTCCTGTCCCTATAATTTTTTCCATCGGAACCATTAGACTTTCAGTATCAATGGAGAGATGAGAAGTGGCTATCTGGGCTCCAGCTGTTATTTGTCTCGGCCATGCCTCTCAAACTGTAGGGGATAGACGTCTATTTGACTGGAAGAAAACCATTCGAATGGCCTCGTAATTTCTTCTTGGATGTTCTTAGTGGTGGAAATCGCTCCTCTGTTGTGCCTGCTGCGGCCTGCCGATGCAGCATGGACAGTCCCAATGCTTGCGCATGCACTTTTCCATTTTAATGGAGGTTCTTTTATCGCCGACTTCGCCATAAGATTACACTTTATTGATCTGTTTTTTGACTCATTTTCCTCTGAAAAGGTTTATCTTTTCGTTGACAATCTGACTGTTCAAGTGCTGCCAACCAATGCTTGAAGGCTGATGTCGAATCTTTATTGAAGTGAACTTGCACACCCTTCTACTAGACCCATGTAAGAATGAGGAAAACACCTTACGGTTATTGCTATTATCTTCCAAGGTAGTATGGTTTATCATACGTGTTGCACTACTTCCATCTATCATTATATTTGTTCTTGTTTTCGCTGAAATTAAGAAACTGAATGTTGCAACTATAAATATCATTGTTATAGGACTAATATTTTTGATACTTGTGTAGTTTCTCATTTTTAACTAATAACGCTCCTTCCTGGAACGCTGAAGGGTATTTTCTCACCACGGTGTACGTTTAGCGCTGGATGACTAGTGTGCAAACATTTCTTATTTCTCCTTACAGACCTAAGTGCAGTGGTGTAAATTGGATTCTGAAAATACACACGGGTATTTTGCCTCGTAAATGTAATCCCCTTTCAGAGTTTTAATCATTCTCCTTGTGCATAAATTTCAGGAAGGTACATTGTTTGGCTAACAAAACCATTATTTGTATCATGATAATTTGTTTTATTGGCATGTTGATTTGCTTAAGCCAATGTTGTTAAGAAACAAAGTTTATGATACCGTTAACAGGATCGAGTATTGTTACCTTTATTTTAGAACAAATGGGTAATTTCAAAATAACCATGGATTAGAATGCGGCACGACTCTTCTGTTAGCGTATTCAGTGGGAATTTTATTGAGACTCATTTTCACTTTAGTGGCCATCAGTTTATGAATTACCCCGTAATGTGATTTTATATCCGCTTTTAATTAATTCACTTGTTTATAAATGTCGATTACCTCAAACTATTTCTCCCCCAATGGTGGATGTTACTTTTTTAAACCGAAAGCTGGTGTTAGCAATGAAGAGAGGGATTAGTAATGGAAATTGGTTTTTAACGTGAAAGCTGATACATTGCCTAATGTTTTCAATAACTTCCTTGCTGCTTCATTTATTTTCGATACTCAAAGGAAGACGATGGCTGCGTCTCGGGATTAACCCCACCCTTGTAGTAAAACGATAGTTAATTTGGATAACATATCCGCGTGGAGTCTTTGGAATTACGCGAGTTACAAAAAAAATGCACGGCACTGCGACGCATAAACGACATAAAATATTCAGTGACAACTGGCTCTGCGGCACACAATATACCGTGCGGGAGGCATTCATTCCGTCGGCGTTCAATCCAATTATGGCGCCCTCTCAGTCCAAACATGCTGATTATTTCCATATTAATGCGACCGAGGACCGCGCGCGAAGGGTTTGCCCGGGCCCTCTTTTCATGGCGAAGCGCGCGAGCGGATCCTCATGCTCGTTAAACTGAGGAGCGGGAGAAGGAGACATCGCCGTCGGGGAGAGGGATGGCGAAGCCGTTTTCCCTTTTCGCCGTTGAATACCACCAAGGGCGCGCGCGCTCTTCTCTTCTTCTCCCTCTCTCCCTCGATTTGAAGAGGCGGAAGTCTCGAAAGGGCGTAGGAAGAAGTGAAAGTCGTTTCTCTCTCCTTCGCCTGCTTCCCCCTCCTCTGTACCACTTATTTTTTCGATTCGTCCTCCGTCACTCGCGTTCGCTCACACCCATGGCAGCAGAATCCCTGAACATCTTGTGTAACTTATCGTCATGCCAGCCCTGCCGGCGGGCCTTGGAAAAATAATCCTAACACTTGTCGTTCTTGGCCTCGCAAGAAAAATGAATTCGGATGAAATCAGTGAATTTGGGATTCTCTTCATTAAGTCTCGCGAGATACTGGTGTGGAATATTTTACCGTGAAATTTTAAGGTGGTAAAGCGCACCGGAGTGTTAAATACTTTTTGTGCGCTTCTTCGGTCGTGAAATTATTTCACCTATATTGTGTTTATTTAGTGTAAGAGTGGTACACAGTTCTCCCTAATGTTGCATAACGTCTCATAATTATTACCGTTGTGATATTCCCCAATAAAGGAGAGATGGTGTTGATTGAACTACCGGACCTGCGAATTTTTTGGTTGAAATAAATTGCACCAATTTTCGTACAAATTACGAATTTCATTTGGAGAAATTTTCATGAGTGCAAAATGCGACATTGAAACATCGCTTTTTAGCTGTGATACTTTTATTAGCTATAAGTATCAGAAGGACGTTTTTGTTCTTGTCGTAAGTTATCGTCACGTAGCTTGGGGAAAAAAATTATCGGGTGCCAAAAGTTAATTCTCTTTTTCAATAAAAGTGTTTCACTGAAATTTAGATCTCCTATCATCATTAATTTGATGTTTGTAAAAGTCGATATCTAATAGGAATATACAGTGCATAGTGGACTCGTGAATATATACGTGATTTGGAGTAGAGAGATGTAAAGTCCCCGTTAGATATCATTCCTACTGAATGAATCTTTTGCTCCTTGTTTTAACCTCTTCATTCTGCTCACTCCCACACGCAGGTCGTTCTGTCGAAATCACTCTGCCAATCCTCAGCTCCTCGTAAAATAATGTTTACTTTGCCTTATCATATTTAACTTGTTTTAAATTTGAAGACTTGAATGTGTAGTGGGGACAAGTAACGCCTTACTGTAGAAGAAGAGGTACTCACAAGTGATCTACATCGAGTTAATACAACTAATTATGCAAACGACCAGCCTTTTCGGGCTATCAATTTTCTTCTCGTTTCTCCATACGTATTTTACGAAGTATATCTCAGAATTTCCAAATGTTTTCCCCTCCCGAATTCCATCGGATTTCACCTTTTCGCGCGGCTCTGGTGTCAGGGATTCGGTGGTTAAGCGGGATATCAGGATCCCCTTCCCACACCACCTGTCATGGTGGCGTCTACATTTCCCAAAATCACATTCCATTCTTCGAAAAATCTACGTATTCCTCTTTCCGTCCACTCCTCAAAGACCTCGTCCCCATCCCCAAAGCCAATAATGATAAGCCCTTGAAAAGGACCATCTCGGAAAATCCTGAATCGAATTATCTCGTTATTCCGGTAAAAGAGGTCGGATATCGCATCCGCATCCAATGAGGTAGGCCCCGTTTTTCAGAAAACCATTCAACCACCCAAGTTGAAGTGCTTTATTCGTGGTAGTGGGATTGGTTTCGCTTTTGCCCTTTAAAGTGATTTAAATAGATGAAAAATCCTGCCAGAAATCTCGTGTGGGGGCTTGATATTTAGGGTTTTGGTAGGTGCATCATGTCTCAAATATTCAGCGTTAAAAACGGGCAAATCCCAAAATGCTGGCATACTCTTTCGTCCTTCGGTGATGAAATACGTGCAGAGATTTACGGACCATAGGTATATTGAATCATATGCGGTATGAATGAAGGCCTTCGCCCCCTCACCTTTGTTATGCATATCAACGTCTCATTCCGGAAGACTTTAGTATTTTAACTTCGTACACTATCCGGTTGGCGTATTAGTTTATTATTCTTCTCTGTGGAATGAGAGCGTGTGGCTTATGCTAATATTTCTTTACTTCCGAAACACAATAATAAACGTTCCAGTATGGAAATAAGACGAAACAAAGCTCTTAAAAGTTTTATTGTTTCCATCTCCGAAATTGACTCTCATTTTTCAACTGCATTACTGATGTAAATTGCGTCGCCAGCTCTGTTATGATTCATTTTGTAATTTCCTTACTGCCTCGTATATTTCGAATGAAATCATTAATTTTTGCCGCCCAAAGTAGGTAAATACGTTAAGCTGGGCTCAGTGAAACAACAATTTAAAATTCGCTTGGCATGGGCGCAAATAGTATTTGATGGATGATAACCTTTATGGGAAAAATATGGATATGCTACATGTCTACCTTATTGCTTTTGTGTATGGTTATCCGTTTTTCTCGTTAACGCAGTAGTTTTACGCATTTACTGTTTCCCTTTGTGGTTGCATAAAATAATTTGATGTATCTAGTATGTGGCAGGTGTGTGGCCTTTCATAAATTAATGCATGTGCCCTGGTGAGGATAGTGTAGCACGAAATTGATCTTTCAATTGCCGGAAGTGGAACCGATTCTCATGCTCTTAACTCATGGTTACCACTTCTGTTATTCAGCCGCAGACATTTTGTGATGATTGGTTCTCTCGGGAAGACTCGAAATTCGCACACGAGTCGACGTGGTCGTGTAGTTTTATTTTTCAGTTCCCAATTAGCGTCTTTGGTGACTAACGCATCCATACATCAGCGCTGCCGGGGGCTTGGGGGGCGGAGGGCTGGTACGCCGTTTAACGAAGATTGCCGGGACGAAATTATTTCACGGGTGCATAATTTAGCACCGAGCGAGACATTGTGTCATCTCATCAGGAGGGGGGGAGGAAGGCGTCGTCAGTCATCGGCGCCACAGGTCGGTGGGCAGCAGATACTTCTTCTCCTTGGCGGAGGACGGCGGTGACACCCGCAGCCCCCATCTTTGAATCATTTCCCTCGACCCGACTTTCCCCCCCAGGCGCGGCGCACAGTGTTTATGTGAATAGCTCGGCCTGGAATCGGAGCGGAATCGTCGCCGTGTAAATCAAGTCCGCGTCCATGACGACGCAACCGTGGGCGCACTGTGAACGCCTCGAAGGGTTTGCGTGATACTGTAAACCTCGTGCTCGAGACCGTAACTCATGGCCGTGACCCCTTTCTTCGCTCCCCCCGGTCCCCCTCTCCTCCCCCCCTTCGACCGTTTTCAGCGACTCCGAACGATTTGTGCACATCGTGCGGATCGTGAGCGGTGGTCGAGAGCGGGCGTGGGTGGGAGGTTGTGCATCATTCTCCTCCTCCGGCTCTTCCCCTCCCTCCCAACCCCGCTCCCCCTGCCGGGCGGCTCTTTAGTGTGCTGGGGAAGAAAAAGAGTTAAATATAGCGTCTGGGTGGGAAAGTGCCGCCGTGGGCCTCGACGGAGTTTTCACCTCTGGAAATCAGCGGCTGGCCATCTCGCCGATGATTCCATACGTGTCTCCTCTTATGCGACCAAGGAAACGTGGCTGAGTCTAGTCAACAATTCTTTTTGATTACTCGGGATTATTTCGGAAACTTTATGCCATTACGTTCTTTCGTTGGAATGCCACCTCTTTTTGCCTTTCCAAGTAGCCTGTACTGAGGTTTTTTTCCTATCCGATAGTTTCCATGTCACAGCGAAATTTAATATTTTGGACAACGAATCAACGTACTTTTTTATTGTTGGATAACGGGAAAGTTAAAGTGACCACGGGGATAATTGAAATATTTTCCTCCGTAAACAAATGTGTTCACGCATTGAGCGCGGTATCAAATCTCGTCTCAGCATTGAAGGCTACGCTGTGTAATCGAATTGCTTTTAGTGGTATTTTATGCCATATATTTTCCTTTCGTCTTGCTGGAAACTATTGAATTTGAAGCCAAATGGAATGCAAGGAAATCTGTAACATTCAAAGCTACACAATACCTCTTGCGTCTGCGGTACAATGATGAAATGCAAAATCGTGACCTTTAGAGGAGCAGGATAGGACACTTGACATTGTACTGTTATCCGCACGTAATTGCTTAATTGAAATTGTTCCTCCATGCACGTGTCTGCTTACCCACTTAGCGTGGCAACGAATCCTGCCTGCCTAGGGTATGAATGACGTGCGGCTATTTGATCATCTGGGTTGATGGGCAAACAAGAGTGGGGAAGGATATCAACATTTGGTGCACCAAAATAGTACGAACGGTAGTGCTACCAATTTTAATTCGTGAAATGTCATCATGATTTTAATTTTAACTCGACGTCAGCAAATCATGTAAAATTGGATTTGGTGGTTGAATTTAGCTGGTAAAAGAATCTTTCATTTTCATTCGGAAGATAATTTCGGAGCTTGTGTTCAGATATGAGTGAAAATCATGGTCAATAGAATATTTTTCTATAAGTAATTTTTCCGTTTTTTCCCTAGAATTGTGGGCAGAGAACACCCATCTCAAATTCTAAATGCTGTCTCGATGTTGTACTTAAAACGATTTTAAAGTGTCACTTGGTCAGCTGTTCTTTGACTACTCATCATGCGTTCTATTGCGTCATTGGAGCCAAGTATTTTAAACATCGACGTGCGTGAGGGAACTTGGTACTGCCCCGTACGTTAAAAAGTGAAATTTGCTTCCACCGTTTCCTTTGAGGGAAAATAACTAAAAATAAAATGCCTCTCTTAATTAATGTGTTCCATTTGTAATGGGTGATGCGTTAAGCAGGTGAACTAACTGAAGCCATTTTTTCCTAGCATTTTTTTTGTCAACTTTCAGCCGTGCAAACTGTGCGCTTCAGTCAGGAGTGCGCGGCATGTGCGTGTTATAAATAGCTCTCCGTCATTGGCGAGCATCCATCCTGCGAAGGGTGGGAATCCGCGAGTCCGGAATCCGTTTTTTCGCTTCCCAGATTTCGTGTGCTGCTTTTGTTTATCAAAGTTCGCTCGTGCTGCTCTGTCGCATCGTCGCGCAACATGACCGTCTTCCCACCCGCCGCCTCCCCCACCATCTGAACGGGGCTGACGTGATCCCCGGGCGTTCGGGTAATCTCCTCGCGAGAGCGCTGTTGTCCGTGACTTCATCGGAGTGAAATGCTTGCCTTGATCTTTGCCAGTGCAAAAAGGGATGAGGAAGCCTTTTCCCTCGCACGGGGGGTGCCTCTCCAAACGGCCGTCATAGCGTTTTGCTCGCGACTCTTTTTTTTTTCTTGCTTGTGCTTTTCGGAGTCGTTCGCAGTAGACGTGAATAATGAGTGTTCATACCGATGCGTAACCGGGGGG
>LYUA01000079.1:231542-254900 GCA_002093875.1 Calopteryx splendens | reverse complement strand
TGCGTTCCTCGCGGATTCCTTCCTCCTCGATTCCTCACGAGCATAAGCCCTCCCTCAATTCCACCCCTTCCATAATCTCAGCACTCCCTGTCGTGTCCCTGCTATTGTCGCAGCCCGCCGGGGATTCGGATGGGTTGCGGGAGGTGCCGGGAAGGGACCGCCTCCCCCTTGATCGTCGGCCAATTAGGACGTGTGCGTGCAGGAGTAATATTCGCACGAGTCCCCGCTCTGCGGGCGCTGGACCGTAGCCCGGCCCGCCCCGGTTGCAGCCTGCGAAGGACTCGAGAGACTCATTGTCGACGCCCCTGTATCCCTGTGGCGAGGGGGTGTCGTAGCTTTCGAGGGACGAGGATCATGGCGCCCTCTCTCATCCCGGGCGTCTTTTGTCCGGCGCTTTAATCGTGTCCCTCCACGGGAGGCGCCCTGGGCATCGTCCTCTCCTGGTTCGCGGTCGACCGACGCCGTGTCGTCCGCGCTGAGAGATACAGTGAGGCCGGAAACGAAATCGCGTCCGTAAGATCAAAGCTACACTCTCCTCCTTTTGTGCTCACTCGAGGTTCCACATGGAAGTGATGCGACGCGTATCTCTCTCCTGAGTGCAAAGAGCACCCATCATCGGGAGGCAGTATCCCTTATTCCGCATGCTTCCTTGCGGCCGACTTTCAGCTTTATACCGACCACAAAAGCTGTTCGGTCGTCCTCTGCTCTAACACCGGTACGAACCGGAATAATTTTACTTCCAATTTGGCTTGTGAAAATTTCGAATTAGATGCTCTGAGTCTATTAAATCTCTCTTCGGGAGAGTCGCAAGGATACCACTGCGATTGGCGGTTTAGAATATATCTATGCAATACATGAACTAGTATTGCGAACTTTATAGAGCTTCCTTTCCTATCCTTTCCTTTCCTTCAGCTACATACTTCATATATCAAATTCTCAGTTTAATATTAGAGTACATAATTGTAATCTCTCTGCACGGTTCCAAAATTGGGCAGGTACAATAATGGACTTTGTATTGGAATGCGTTGAGAACATTTTCTGAAGGAAAGTTTTTGAGTTCATATACCTAAGGCACTTGCATTTATCGATCTGGAGGCCAACGCCAGGATCCATCTTATACTGCGGGAATTCTATATCCTTTCATCCAAACCGACCACGATAGTTCCGTTTTGCAACTTCAGCACTGAAAAATTTACGATGTCAAAAGCGATAAATTAATCAGAAAATTATTATTATGCTGAAGTATTTTCTATTCTTAGTTAGGTATGACTATCCCCATAGAGTTTTGGGTGGAAGAATTATGTTTTATTGTATAATCACTCAGGAACCGGAACAAACATCGCAATTTCTATGGGAAATTGCGTAAATAAATCACCAGAGCATTTTATCTTAGAATGTGATTATAAAACGAAAATGTCATTGCCCTCACCGCTCGCTTTTTATTTTTTATATCTTACTCCTCTACTCAACGTTGCTTATCTTTTCATCTACCTCAGTTTAGGAGATATCCACGAGTTTAATCCTGCACCTATAATGTGCTATTGACCTACCTTATTTTATTGAAAATTTACACTTATAAACTTTTTTTGCGTTTCGTGAAAGATAATGTTACTGATATAATCAAAAAATGTCAAGTTTAGGGTTGACGCTATCCGAAAAACTGTGTCAGGTGTAGCTATGGGGTGAAATCACGGAATCGACCGGCATTCGGTGGAGTTAGCGCGCAGCTCAGTCTTGTAGCCCGTGGTGGTGTCCTTTGCGCCCGCCCTGTGGTGGAAATATGAAGGGGGAACTAGTTTCCAATTGCCTCGTAAAAGGAATTCGCATTCCAAAGGGATTTCAAACCCTCGGGAATGAAGGAAGGAGCTGGGGTAAAACGTAGGACTAGAAGGAAGAACGGTGATCGATTCCCTAAGTGAATTTTCTTCTCTTGTCTTCGTCTGTTTGCCGTCCCCAGATCGTAAAATTGCTTAGGCGAACCCTTCTCGGTTCACGCCCTATTCAATACCCCCTCCCAAGGAGCCTCGTAAAGTGAAATTTGTGGCCGGATATCGACCGCATTGACCGCTTCGGTGTGATAGGGTAGATAATGGGCATTCCAGGCTGCAATTCGATTTCGCTCCGCGCTCCTGCGCCGATGATATGGGTCCGGCCAGAACGAATGAAAGAGATGGAATATAATGGTTGTAAAATGTCGGAAGATTTATCCGATTATAGGATTCGTTCTCGGTGTATTGCATCGACGGGTGCGGGCCGCGTATTCATGCGCGGGATGCACTCATTTTACTACATGTCTGCACGTGGGAAAGTTACGGCGAGTATTTTTACCGTATTTATCACCGACTAATAAAAGCTTTCAATTTATGCACGTTGGCCTTCAGTACGTGTTTCCATGAGAAACCAATGATCCGGAATTGGTACTTTTCTGGCCTTATTTGGACATGCGGGCGGGAAGCGTAGAATTAAGCTCCGGAATTGAAAATTCCTCATCATCCGCTAACGCACAGCTTTGTGGCAATTCTAAATTCTATTCATTCAGCTAGTTAATGCACATCCCCCGCTGCCGCGCCTCAGCGAGAGTTTCTCTGTCGGCATTAAGCCTTTATGGGAGTCATAATCCTGAAAGGTCTTTCGGGAGAGTTCTCGTGGTATCCATTCCCCCGCGAAACAGAAACAAATTTTAAATAGAATGTGACCCTGCGAGCATTCCGCTGCGGCAAGGGGCTTGGAAAAACGTGAGATCGCGGCGTAGGGTATTATTAAACCACCTCTGCGGAGATCCGCCTAATACGACGGCATCGGAGCGTGACCTCTGGTAGAGGAAGGCGTACGCTTTAAGTCCTACTTCGTTCCCATTTAGGAGTGGGTTGGACGTCGTACCCCAGTGACCCCTTACCCTCACGTGCCACACGTGGCGTGATCCTCCTAGCATCTCTCGGGGGAGTTGATTGGAAAGGTGGTCGCCATCTGCGTTGCCACTCGCGTGACAGCGTCTCCGCGGATTTTATCGGGACATCCAGCCGAGTCGCGGTTTCTCCGGCCAATCCTTCCGAGCCTTTCCGCCGCCGAACCCTCCTTAGGGATTCGTTCGCGCAATAATCCCTCGACCCTTGTCTGACTGCCGTTTGGCCCTCCGAATTCTGTTTTATTTTCGCGCCGCTGAGTCCCGGTAACCCGTGCTCCTTCACCTCGCCTTCCAGTCTGGGCTTTGGGGGAGACAATGTCTCCCTCGAGCGAACCCCCTGTTCCTGACCTATGAATGCGCTGTGAAGTAGTTTATTTGGGGTGGCGAGCGGGGGTTCCCGTGGCAGGGGTATTGTGTTTGTGGCTACCGGTCGTATTTTAGAAGGCGTCACGGGTATGTTTACGAGGACGATAATCCGTTTTTGTGATTTATGGTAAAATCTCTCTAGGTGCTCAGGTCTTCAGCGTGGAGTAAATTTTAAAATATTTTATCCATGCTACCAGAGATTGATATTTTTAATATCCAGTATCTGAGTAATTTTATTTATCTTCACCAAAAAAGTCAAATCTCGAGAGTAAATTTGCTAATGAGTGAACTATTCGTTATGAATTCATCAGTAATAAGATCACAAATCCTTTCCTGGTGTAATCAGTGCCTTACCTACTTTAGAAAGCTTGCCTTTATAAGAAAATTGTATGCATAAAGTTCCGAGTTTCCTGGAATGGAGACATTTTATTCGATAGTTTGAGTCTTTTTAGACGGTTTTCTGAACTTTCGAAAATTCGTAAAAAAAATTGTAAAATTATTTCCATCACAAAATGAGATAGGTTTCGTGATAATTTTAATGCGGTTCACTTTGGTCACTCTTCCGCGCAGACACTTCTATTGCGAATTCGAAGTACTAAACTAAAGAGACCGTATTTTTTAAATTTTTTATTACGAGCTTCGGGGTACAGTCTTGTACTTAAAATTACATCTGTGTTACTCAACTTTCTTAAAAATTGCCTTAGCGCATATAATTTTTGTGACACGTATTTAAAAGAATGTGTGAATTTTTGGCTCGCAGTATATTAAAGAGGTTAGCAACTATGGGGATACTTCACCTCAAAAGTTGTTACGATTGCATTAAAGAACCTATGATTTGGTGATGATTGGTGCATGATGATCAATTAACTTGCACCAAGTATTCATTTTTGTATTATTTATGGCCGTGGATAAAGGGAAAAACAGATTCATTGCCGTGCAGCATTCACATGAGCATCTCTTTCGATCATTTATTTTTTCGTAACACTTTTTTATTTTCGATTATCTCATGATACCTAGCTTGAAAGCTCTTGGGAGCACAGGCAATCAAGATAATTGTCCTTTTTACGTAACTCGACCAGATGCATCTTCCTTCCTTGCATTTAGCTATAATTTATTAAGGTAATAGTGCCATATATCAAGGGGTCCTTACAATTTCCTTGTCTTATATAGATCATGTTAACTTGCGATTTCCAGTCTTCTCTAATCGTCTCTCCCCAATTGTCTCACTGCGGTGTACTCGTTGCGAGGGAGGAAGAGGTGAGAATGTTGGCTTGTTACATATGTCGTGGAAGGCAATCTCGCTCCATGGTGGCCTTAACCGGAAGTCCGATATCGGCTGCTTCCCTTGGCGATGGCGGGAGCGGAAATTCACAGCGCCTGGCTGATTGCGATGGAAGCGTAGCAGCCCTCTTACTGCGTGAGCCCTCTTCCCCTCATAACCTCTACAGCCCCTAATCCCAAACCCTCCAATTCTCCTTCTCTCTCGCTTTGTCCTATCATAACGGCCTCAGGAGAATTAAGTATCTTTTAAGAAACGGTCTATTTATCGCCTTCTCTCATTTGCGTATAGTTCCGCGTCGCTAATATTACTCTACATTATGATAGAGAAGAGAGAAAGGTAGATCTTTCGTTTGATCATACCTTTCATTGAAAAATAATTATTAGCTTCCACCCTTTTCAGTGACCTTTTCTTCTTTTAAGGAAGTTTCGTACGGAGCTGTTATGGAATTTTTAATAAATTGGGAGGTCATCTTGTGTGTTGAAGTGACTGTAATTAATTTCATGTATTCTGTAATCGGAACGAATGCAAATTAGCGGTGGGCCTGATAAGTGTGGCCTGAATTGTCAACAAATAATGAAATCCTCATTGGTTTTTATTTAAAAATGAAAATTTTTTGTCGTCAACTTGCTTCATTAGTGGTTATGTTTTCATCGTTTTTCGCCTTTTTATAACTATTGTAGATTATTATTATTTATTTTTACTGATGCCGATTGCGTTCCGTGAAACTGGGATCTTTTTTGATATTGGAACGTCGGTCGTAAAAGGAATGTTAGCTTCGTTCATGTCAAGGAAGTTTATTTCTGTTTGTTGTAAATTGTCTGTTGTCGCGGAAATATTTGTGTATCAAAATTTCATAGAAGGAGAAAATAAAATTACGTAAGATGGAAATGAAGTGATGAGAAGAACGATGGAGATCAAATGGCTAAAGTGCTTAATGAAAGACAATGTTCTTTAAAAGATGGACAAAAACAAGGTCTGTGGAAGACACTAATTAGAAGAAGACGGAAGTTCATTTACCGTGGTCTAAAACTCAACTCCTGATGGCCATAATAAAAGGAAGGAAAACTAACAAAGCCAAGAAAGAACTGCGAGAAGCAAGTGATGGAAAATATTAATGTGAAAATCTACAAAAGAATGGAGAGGTTGGTGAGGCAGAGAATGGAATGAGTCTCCAGAGTAATCCTAGGCTTGTTTACCTGTGACGCTGAAAACGATGAAGTGGAAACTGGTATTTGCGAAGTAGCTCGAACGAGATGGCGTTTCTCCTCTCAATTAGGAGAAATGCCAGCGTTATTAACTTAATTTTTGATATTGTCATTTTCTATTCGGAGCGTAAATTTGCACATCACTTTACGTAATTAGCGCCCGAGGTCTTATCTCGACATCACTCAAACGAATGGTTGTGGAATAGCGCTCTCTCGATCTATGCTGTGAGCATAGAAAAGAAATGAGTGCACGTTTATGTGATCGAAGACTTGTTCTTCCGCTATATGCTATCCAGCGATCGTCATTGCGATGGCGATATTACGATGACGTAAATTTTAAAGGGAAGTCTCATCCTCTTCAAATTCCCAGCTGTGGCGACTTCATGCGCCCTAGCACTCTTGCGTCCCCCTCAATATCTTCCCCGCAAATGCTCATTTCCAAGAGTGTGTTTCGTGTACCGACTTCGGTGGTGGTGAGAGGCGAAAACTTTCCCTTAATCCGGGAGGAGGGGGAGCTTGTGAGTTAGGGATTGGTCTTTGGCTTCTTGTTTGAAAACATTGATTTCCCCCGCCCGAAAGAATGTAACTTTCTTTTAAGGCCTCGTTATTTGGCCATTCTTGTGCGGCGATCGGCAGCCGTTCCGTTTTCGCGCGACCTCAAGTTCGTCAAGCAGTCCCAAATTTAATTGCGTACCACTCCTTCTGAATTTCTGATTTCGTCTGACGCGGATTTTGGGCGAGCTTGAGGGCCGCCAAATACGCGATTAAATAAATGAATTCCCACGCAGTGACGGCTTCGTTCGTTGATCAAATTTGCATGAATTGGCATTCGTGCAAATTCAGCGGAGCCTTTTGGGATGGATTTTAGTGTGGCTAAAAGTTAACTAATGAGTAGCCGATTTCGATAAATAAAAATTTGTTCATTTTAGCTACGTTTTTCGGGCGTCCGCCGTAGACATTCCCTTGTAATTAACGATTCATTCAATTCTTTTTATTTTCGAATGAGGTTTTAGCTCGTCTATCCTTTTTAGCTTTAATTTTCTGCGCTGTTTGCACTGCACGCAGATATTGGTTGAAAAAGTGATAAAAAAGATTTAGAAGCTTACTCAACACATAACTTTCATAACTTACAATTTATATATAAGAGTTGATCAATATTCTATCACAAACCTTGTATATCTTTTATTTGTTAAGTTCTGCATTTCGGACACTTTTAATGGAATCATTAATTAAAATGATTGTTTTAACTTCGGATCTCTTCGATACTGATGAGTTAATTATTCATACCAATTCTAAATTATAAAAGAAGTAATTGATTCTAATTTATTTTTCTCTCTTTTGCAGGTAAGTGAAATTATCACCTGCTGCTCAATGTTGGCATTACGGGACTTCTTAACGGTGGTGTCTCGTGAGTGTGAATGAAATATTTTCTCTTTCTTGGTCAGACTGGTGCCGATGACCTCTCGCGAGTTTGCGTACAGGTAAACAGATGAACAAACAGTTCCTTTTCTCTCTTGTGTGCTCAACATTAAAAAAATTAAAAGAAAGCGTGACATGAGGAACGAGATGGAATTAGGCCAAAATATATTCAAAAAGTTAACGACACGGTCTTAATCAGGTGCTTGTCATTTTTTTAACACAGCCATTTTAATTGTATTATTGAAAGTGTAGTTTTAGAAATTGAATTAGAACTATTTCAAAGCCATTTGCAATAGTAAATTTCGTGAGTACCTTTTTCTGTGTGAAGTGAGTAATAGCCGGAGAAGTTTAATTTTTCCTTTCTGGACGTTAAATTCATATCTACTATGGGCATAAACGATGTAATGGCTTACATTTTATTTTTTTCTGACATTCGACATTGAAGCAATACTAAGTTGAGTACACCTTTTTTATTGGCTACTCAAAGGAAGCGTTCGTAAAATTCTAATCTTCATTTCATCCACGATCTCTCCCTTTCACGTCGTAAATTGAATTCCTTTTGTATGAATCCTGATCAAAATTTCATCCGCGTGTAAAAAGTCAGCAGTTTTGATTTCCCATTTCTTCGTCAACGCGGACCGGTTTAAAATTGCAGATATCGCTAGATCTGAATAAATTATGGCCCTCCCCCGGAAGTGGCGTTGAGTAATTGGTAGCGCGCGGTGTTCTAGAGTGGTGAAAATGGTCCGTTGAGCATGGGAGACGGGAGGGACTCAAAATTTAGCAAATTTGATTAGCGTTTCGTCGTGCTCGCGTGTGAGTCAAAAATCATCGTCTCGATGGATGGAAGCGGTTGTGATCACCACCACGAGGGGAGGCGTTTTTGCGCCTTTGAAGATGAATTTATTAGCAGGGTTGAGCGAATACGGAGGGCTGCTTTCGTAAGGAGGGTGGTGCGGCGAGGGGGGGGGAGGTGGAAGACAGCCAGGCCGTAAAGTCATGTGCTGTCCCATGCGGGTATCGGTGTCTGTTACGCCTCCTCTCCTTTTATTCCTTCGTGCATGCCTTCCAGCTTCAAATGACTCGTACGCATCACCTCTTCCTGGGCTTCAACGTTGAGATTTTGCCTTTGGGCTTCCCGGGTCCTGGTTTTAGTTCATTTCGTTTAAAACGACGCTGTCGTGTGCTCGGTGAATGTTTTCTCGCGAACGTATCGATAAATGCTAAATTACCTCCGTAATGCAGAAATCAGTTGTCACTATTTACTTTGCTCTCAGTCTTTCTCCTTTCACCCGGGTGTCCATTTTCTTTGTAGTACTTATTCTGTTTTGGAGAAAAACAGAAAAGGTGGAAGTTTTAACATTGAAAAATTTAAAAATACCTCTATTAATGCATTTTATGGGATTATTGCTGTGGACGGTAAATTTTAATAGGATAGGTAATTGAAAACGTTGAAGAAATAAAGTTTGATTGCAATCTCTAAATTCTTAAATTTTTAGAGCAAAATCCTTCAAATAATGTGCCATGACGTTATAAGCAGACGTTGTTGCTTGGTCCAACTAGAAAGAAATTACTAGTATATTCCAATAAAGCATACAAGAGACATGATAGCCTCTCGGTAGGTATTCTGTAGTGTACCGCGTGTAAATCTGAGAGATGTCATCGGGCACTCCCAGCTCTGTTATTTTCTTTATACTAGACATTTTTGGAGGGGACATGTGTGATACAGTGAAAGGGTCCATCCTCAGTGTGTAAATTTTGCATTATTTTGGGCTTACTGCGTCCTCAGCTGTCCCCGTTCATCTGTAAAATCAATCTTCACGTGTTTTTTGTGGTTGTGGTGAGTCAGACATGTGATAGCATACTTTTATTACATCTAAAATGTGACCTCGATGCAGTTGTAATAATCCCAGTAATCTGCTGCCACGGAATGCCGAATATAAATTTTGATACGGTGCTAACAGTTAAAAATTTATGTGGGAAATTTTGAGTTAGTGACTTTTAAAACTAGGAAATTATGTTAAATTCTAAATTCGGATCCATTGTAACTCCATTTCGAGAAATGAATCTCTTCTACTTCTACGGGTAAATGAAGATAGCGTGTTTTAATTACAGCTAAAACTCTTTGGTTTGTTTTAGTCTATTCGGTGAGTATTATCCTCCCTGTCTACGTTCCTGGGCACTCATTAAAGCCTCAGAAAGAGCTCTATCGTGAAAAGACGGTCTGACCATTTTTTAGAATTCCAAGAACCTATCTGATGAATGTATTTGAATAATTTGAACATTTTTTTTTATTCCCCTGCGGGTTTTCAGGGCCCTCGATTGCAATTCAAGTTGCCCTAGCTTGTAAACTTTTATCGCCGCATTATATCCTAGCCGTCGCGTTGAGTGTCGAAGAACGGGGAAGGGTGAATGAACGACCCGAAGAAATCTGAGCGCTGAGGTGGGGGTACTAAAGAAAATGGCATTTTTCATTTGAGTATTTAAAATTGGTTATAATACTCGCCTGGTACTTGGGTATAAAATAGGCAAGTTTTCCGTTATTTTTATGTGCCTAAGTATGTTTTTATACTAATTATAAATTTGCATTAGTTTTTGCATATTAGCAGTAATTAATGCTGTAACTCGAGGACTACTAATATATGTCCGCAGTTTAGTTAAATCGTGCGGGTAGGTGCGTGCCGTTGGTTTTCAGGAAAAAATTGGTCTAAAAATACAACTAGGGTGTTTATTATTATTTTAAATATAATTGATTTTCATTGAAGGTTATTGTTAAATTGTTTTTTTAACATACAAAAGTTGTTTATTTTGATCATGTTGTAATGTTACCGATAATTTGTTCATGATTGCATTTTAACGGGGACCGTATTAAATTTTCTAAAGGTAATTAAAAAAAACAATAACTTATCTTAGCCATCCAATAACTTTAGTGGCGCAGTTTTAACTTTAAAACGTAAAATGTATGCGTTTCTCTGGTACCAGTAGATTTTGTGATTATAAATAGTACCCGGTAGCACCGAAGTGTTGGTACTTTTTGCCCGTTTCTCCGTGTCTCTTGCATTCGTTTCGGACTTCATCGGTCGAGGTGAAAGCCCCGAGGCTGGTAAGGGATTGATTGACCCGCACGACGTGTTGCTTTTTTAATACGAAATTCCCTCCGTGCATCTCATTTCGCTCAATAAAAGTAATGAAGGGGGGGTTTGCGTGCGTTTCCGAGCGCATTTTCGCCGGATAAATCCGCCGACCCCCCTAATTTTGCTCGGCGGCGCGTATGGCGTCTCGGCGTAGCAATCGCCAAATCACATCTCGATCGAACCTCCGCACCTAGTTGCGTGACTTCCCCACACTCCCTCCCTCCCCGCTTCTCCCTCCCATCCCTCTCCCCTCACTCTTTTCATGCTCCCCCCTCCCCCCTGCTTCCTTCGGGCTGGAAATGGGGGGAGGCTGAGTCATAAAAAATATGAAACATGGCAATCATTCATTGGCCATGCTGATCACCCTGACAGCTAACCGAAATCGGATCGAAAATTAATGTCCCCGTCCATCGCAGGGTCTTTTCCAAACCGTCGGGATGACGAGGGTGGGGTTTATGAGGAGCTTCCTTC
This sequence comes from Calopteryx splendens, assembly GCA_002093875.1. Taxonomy (NCBI): domain Eukaryota; kingdom Metazoa; phylum Arthropoda; class Insecta; order Odonata; family Calopterygidae; genus Calopteryx; species Calopteryx splendens. The sequence goes on along the minus strand of LYUA01000079.1, from coordinate 244,118 downwards.
TGTCCCCTCCGACCACCGTCCAAATTTTCTCGTTTTGTGAGTGAAACAAAAGCCTTCCATTAAGTCCCCGCCGGACGAAAAGGGTAGGAAAAAAATGTTAATCCTTTAAAATGCGAGATGGATTCTTCACGGTCTTCAGTTCCGCTCTTTTTTAATTATTTCCTCATCCCCCTTTTAATATCTTGCTCAGCATACCTGGGGGTTTGTCGCCGGAGGTGGCTCAACTGTAGGAGAAATTAACGGTTTTGGAAGCATTCGTTTTCTTGCTTGCATTTCAAAACTGCGGTGACGTCGGGGACACAGATTTATTTTCTTTTTGTTTCGTGCGATTGTTCACTTGCGCTATCATGGATTTAGAGGTTTGATTCGCATCCGTTCATTCCCTGTTCTCTCCCCCCACCAGGCCTTATCCCTCTCCCTGCTCCCCCTGCCATCCTTCAACGGTCTTATAAATCCCCATTGTTATATCAGCGGAGCGGAGAATTGACACCTGAAAAAAAAATCCCATTCCGCTTGGCGGTGTGTCACTGGCCGCTTTTGAGGGAATAAAAGGGGTATTCACAAAATTGCTTCCCAGCGCTTTCAAACACCCAAGCGTTCTCACAATTTGTTTTGACGTTAATTCTTCTCGCGTCGGTGATTACGGTGTTTGGTTGCGTATAAATGAGAGATTTTCCCGCCGTAGTAAGTAAACAACTTTGGGAATTTTTTTTTTCGCCAGGATGAAACATTTCGAAATCGTAGATCCTCTGCGGACGGAAAGAGTGTCCATGCTTGACCTTCGTTTTGCGTGCTGACCAACCGTTAGAATTGGTGGCACCCATAATCAATGCTTATGTAAATCTTCCTCGGGTGAAATCGTAACCGACCGGATCGTTTTGTTTCTCATTTTTTTGCGGAAGAAGTAAAAAAAATACCGTCGTTAACATCCACAACGTTTCCTGTCGCGGCCTGAGATTTGGAATTTAGAATAGATTTCGGTAAAAGTCAACCGCTAAATAAAAAATTTTCATGCTATATGAGTATGAAGGGAACGAATAACCGTGCTTGAACGATGCTATTAATACCTCCTGAGGAAATAGTGCGTGGAGCTCGTGATGACGGTTGCTTGCCACCACTGTGTTTGAATCCCTATTCCTGGAAAACACGTTCTAGGGCTCGCCAGTCCTTTTTAAACATGCATCACGTTACCTTCTTACCGAAGAGACACGCACCATTTTCATTCAAATTCCGCGTCTTAAGAGAGTATCGACAGGTCGTGAGCGGGGAAACGGTTTCAAGTGGCCTCTTGGTGTCGGAATAAAGATGTTTGCATCCCGCGATATCGATTTTTTCCCTTGCGTGGGGGGGGGTTCTCTGTGGAGCGATATTTATCGGTGGATTTCTTCTTCCTCCTCCTTAGCGTGTCGCTTTCAACATGGGTGGGGCCACAATTCTCACGCCACTCCGCAGTGAGATGTGCCTCCGCCAGGGGGGTTGGGCGGGTGGGAAGGGGGGGCCGGGGTAGAAGAGGATTTCTCTCTGCTATCGACGCATCGTGAACTTAATCCACCACCCACGCGCGGAGGGAGGCCAGTAAATTGTGAAGTTTTGCTCACTTTTATGCCCCGCTTTCGAAAGTGGATGAGTGACTTGGCGCAGTGTGATAGATGGAAATTAGGCGTGTTCCAAGGCATGCGATGTTTCGCGACGCCTCTCTTTGGGCCCCACTTTCTTTGTTCCACGTCGAGGCTTTTCCTTAATAATCTTTCCCTCGATTTGAAGCTGTGATTGCATGTGCTTCAAGGCCGTGTGTGCCACTCAATCATGGGTTCACCCGAACATTTCAGGGTAAGAGCAGTTGAGTTTTAATATGCAAGAGAAGTTCTCGCTGGAAACGTTAATCTTGCAATCCACTCGAGCCTGGAGAAGGAAATGATGTGGGAAGCCAAGTTTTGGTTTATTTTATTTAGTAATTTTCATCGGTGAAGCACAGTCAATTTCGCTATCCTGACAAGATTCAGATTAATTACTATTTGGTAAACGTTCCTATTTATGAAATCTCTTATAACCTTTTGAAAATATGTACATTCACAAAGCTTAAATTAGTTGTTTCTTATCAGTTTTTCTAAGAATCCGTTCGGGGTATTCCATCAACCCAAAACCAAAATGTGAATAGTTAATTCTTTTGTTATAAAGCATGCCTCTATGGACGTCCTCGGCTTTCACCTTTTGGACGATAATGTTTAGTGTGATCATCTCAGAATGAGTTGTTAGATTTTTTCCTTGAGAAAGAGCGTTGCTTTTATTTGTCGTTGTTTTTTCCCAACAGAAATCTGTTATATTTCTGCCCCTGAGCAGAACCTGCGTCCGCTATGTTTTGTTGATATACCCATCCCACGCACATCGCCCTACTCTTCATTGTGGGTGGGAGTGAGCGGTACAGCTCGTTATTGAGAAAGTTAAATAAACGCGGCGCGTCCTTGGATGCGGTCGCCAATGGCTACTCGCGTCGTATGACGTAAAGCACGGAACGCCGGTGAAAGGGCGGCAAGTATCTTTCACTCCCCGTCGCCGACCGATCAAGAATCGAGCGGCGGCTAAATGCTCGCATACTCCACTTTTTGTAGGTTAAAGCGTCGATCTGCTTTGCCGAGCGGAATCGCTCAACCCCAACCGAATCTTTCCTGTGCCCTTGCTCAAGGCTAAGGGACCCGCGTAACGTTCGCCGGGGGCAAAACCCACGTGTTTTTTTGTGCTAGTTATTTTCTCACCCCTTAATTTCCTCCGTGCGAGTAAAAATGTCGGTACCGAGCACCAGTGCATTTGTGCTATCGCTCGACTACAACCCCCCTCTTCTCCCCGACGTACTACTACCTCTCTCGGCAGCCGCCAACCCCATTCCCCTCGCTTTCCCGCCCAGGGGGGGGCTCGCTTCCCCGTATGCATAGGCCACACACACACGAAAACGCGTCCACGCCCATTCCTCCACTCCTTTCGAGGTCCGGAGAGCGCTCCTCCTCCCCCGGCTTTTATTTTTCCCTCAGGGCTCACGCACACACGTGCGCGGGGTGGAAACACATGCCCGCCCCCGCCACCCGATGAAATTATCCCCCGTACATTACACCTCATTAGCCATTCCAGCGCTGTGTTGCATTTTTTCCCCCACCCCCACGTCCCAGCCGGGCTTTTTGGAAAAAAGAAATACGGGAAGAGTTCCCTCACGGGCTCCCTCTCTGTCCTCCCGAATAAGGCATGCATAGTCATGAGAAAGGCTCAAAGAACGCTGTCGTACCGCCCTGTCCTCTCCTCCTCCCCCCTTTCCATTTTCGCACATTTTTCGCTCAGCTTTTTCTGCTTTTCGTCGGGTGTTGGGTTTCCCAGTAACCTTCCTTTTTTCTCTCTCCCAGAGCCGCTTAAACAGTTGGCTCGCCGGTTGCCTTTTTAAAAAGTCGCCTTCCAAGTTACATTTTTTAATTAGGAATTTCTGGAAGAGTGCTCGGAATTGGATTAATTTAAAAAAATATATACCTCACTCAGGCTGTACGTGCCAGTTCGATTTCACGACGGAGTGCGCACTGTCTCTGTGATTCCCCCTCCCCTCTTTTCTTTCTTTGTTCTCGGCACGGTTTCTTTTCCCGTAATCTTCCACCGCTCGCTTTGAAATTTCTTCAGATCTGGCAATGTATGGGATCGTTTTTGGAGAACGAAGTCGTACATTACTAAACTATACGGGCTCATTACTTCGCTTTCAAACGAATTACGTCCGATCAACAATGAATTAGTTGTACTATTTTGTAAAATATTGATAGAATTTTCATTTTAAAGTTCACCCTGAAAGTATTGCAGTCAATTTCATTCTAATTGTGTTAAAATAAAAGTCTTCTGACAAAATCCTCCCCTTTGTGTCTTCTCACTTTTATTTAGTGGATTTTTAGGTTCATGAAAAACTCCTTCTGTTTAAAGTTTTATCACTACTGGAAGGAAATACCGCACTTTCCGAGGGGCTGGAGAAGCCTTGACTTTGTATTAAATATGAATGAGGTAACCGGATGGTGTTGACGCAGAAAAAATAGTGCTCCTAGATAAATGTATCTCAGTACGTCTTTGGTTTCTCTTTTCGACTGATTTAATCCATCTTAAAAAGTGTTTAAGCCTCAGGGAAGATGATCGCAAATGTGTGACCATGTGTACCCAAGGTTTGCCATTTTTTCCGTGATTTTTCGTCCCATCTGCGTTCTGCATCTGCAATGTTTCCTCCTTTTCGGTTTTTAACACTGCGCGCAAAAATTCCGGTGAAAGTCGTAATCATTCATCCATTGTTTAGCGCAATTCCTTGGCGGCTGACAATGCCCCGCATTCTTCAGTGGCAGTTGCGTCACCGAAGCCACTTGAAAGTGGTCTCTTTATTCCGAGGCTGCTCCGTGTTTGCATTCAATGAAACGCGCGCCTTCCAACAAAGTTTAAAACTCGCGGATCGAGTTTGCTCCTGAACTAGTCTCGGCTCTCGTTGTCGGTTGATTGATTGCCTTCGGGTATGTCGTTCAGGTCGTAGGACCACCCGTGCATATTATATACCCTTGCGTGCTCCTCCCTCGACCCAGCCCAAAAGCTTTATTCCACCCCATCGCCATCACCCCCCCTGTATCTCAGGGGTCCCTGTTTCCCCGCACACCCCTCATTTCTCCATTATTTTCGCCTCCTCCGGGTCCCTTCACTCTGCAGAAATCGACGCCGCTTCCGAAAATCGCCGCCTCCATCCCCACCCGTCTCGCCGGCCCTCTTGTGTGCAGTGGGTGCCAAGTGTTGTTCTCTCCATCGTCCCAATAGTCCAATTAGTCGCTGTTGTTGGAACGAACTCTGAAACTGCATTATCCTCTCTCCTTCCTGCCATCACTTGTCGGCGTATTTTATTTCATAGCCTCCCTCCCGCGCACCACCACTCCTCTCGTGCAACTCCTGATCCGAACCATCTCTTCCATCGCGGCGTACAGTGACATGGCGTTCTATTTGCTGCCGACACCCTGTCGTCTCACTTCCACGCCACGTCTTCGCCAGGCAGACTGCAGACCGTCGCCGTGTGCGTCGTCTCTTCGTGAGAGGAGCCAATAATCCCTGTCGATAGTTTTAATTTAATTTTCCATGTCTCAACAAGATATTCCTTTAATAGCTCTACGGTTTCATCCATAATTATGTCCGAAAATCACAATTTTAATAGTGTGATAAAACACCTTCGGTTTTTATAGTTACCAAGACTCGGATATTTGAAATTGCGTAGTTATTTCGCTTTCGTGTTATTCGCTGTCTATAATTAAAATACCAAAAATGTAAAATGGTTTTCATTGCATTTAAGGTGATCTTTTTGGACCTAGCCTTCATTTTCGTCTCTATCTTACTTTTTTTTTTATTTTTTGATCACTTCTACTAAATTACATGAATTATGTAGTGTCGAAAAAGTATCGGTAAAATGTATACTACATAAAAGCTGTTTTTTCCCATCGCATTGATTTTTTATCAAGTTTTGAGGTGTTTTCGAATGTAATTACCATCTTCAGGCACACGACAGATTGTATGTGTAATTCATGCATATTTATTGTGGAAGGCCGGGTTTGGGAATTAGGTTTAGTGCGGATTGTCAAACCCAGCCTTCCATGTTTTTCGTCTCGGGTGCTATGGCGCTTGGAATCTCGTGTTTTCATTTATAGAAGAGTATTACCCTGCATTCCGTCACAAATCCGTGAAGTTACCATTAAGGAAACTTGCATTTTATCTCTAAACTTAGACTAATTTGGAAAGGTTTTACTATAGTAGATTAAATTTTTATTACTTTTAGTAATTTATTAGTTTAGATTAATATTTAGTTTTATGGTTTTGCTTCGTTTTTTGCCGAAATGTTTTCAAGTTGTCCCGGGGGAATAGGGTACTTCATATCGGTTGTCATAACAGTAATTTCCCTTCCAACAACAGCTTCTCGCTGTAGTCTCATCTCCCGATGTGGGATTTGAATCATTTCCTCGGTGAGACTCCCTCCCTGAAAACTTGCTCGATTCTTATTTAACTATCCATTTGGCTCCGTCGTGCGTGCAATCTGCACGCCTCTAATCTTGCAAGATCCACGTTGCACAGAGGCCCGGCCATTTTCTCCCCCTTAAACCGTGCCTGGAAGCAAAAGTATCGCTCGTTTCCACGTGGCTGCCACTAGTGCGGTTGGGGTGGGGTAAGAGGAGAGGAAAGCTTTTGTTTATGAAAATAGCGACCGGATCCGACGGGTAATGCGTCTCTGGAATGCCGCGTGAAGTATCGTTCAAAATTTTTTCACTGTCGCGACGGAGGGAAGGGGGAGGTGTAATGGATGGAGGGGGGTGGGGTGTTGTGAAGGCTGCAAAGGATGGAGGAATGGAATGCGCCACGCTCTCCCTCCACCCTCACTCCTCCCCCCTCCGCTTACTTCTTCCCCCCCTCCCCTTTTTAAGTGTGGCGTAATCTCGCCGCCCGGACCATATGTGCTTTCCGGGGGAGGGATGCTCACCCTCGTCCGCCCACGCCAGCTCCCAATTCGGCCTTTTATTGCGCGGACGGGAAGTGTGTGCTGCACTCAATGCCCAAGCCACGCGTGCCCCGGTTGGCTCCATTGCCGTGGCGTAAGATTTCTGCGAGGATGCGGAAAAGCCGTGGGCGTGACTCGGAAAAACCCCGCGTCTAAAGGGATGCGATTGATAGGATATCCTCGTGCAAACAACCCTCATGGCTGGTGGGAACGTAAATAATGTCGGTTTCACCAAAACGCTTTCTTAGGATGAGGTCTGTCATCAAAATAAATGAGACGAATTTTAAGTAAAGCAATACTAGGTAAGTAAATAAAACACCTCGGATATTTTATGGAAAACAATTCAGGAGTTTCTAAACCGTTGCGTCATTCCGGCGTAGTGATAATTCTCTCGCAAAATTACCACGCTTGAAGTCAAGGAAATGTGATCAGCGTATGAACTGCAACAATTTGCTTGGGAGACGAATTCTCTTTGTCATGTGTTCCGCGGTGATGGGATTTATTCAGCATTTCATGGCTCCGATAAGTGTCTTCTGTTCAGCGGAGGGACGTCGTGAGTGGTGGACGACCTCCCTTTTCGTCATCCGTTTCCCTCCTTTGAAACTCCATCCATCGGATGCCCACGCAATTGCGTTATCAAGTCAGGATTTTTATTTGAGCCGTTTTCGTACCCTCTCTAGAATTTGCGCGAGAGGGCCTCGGCGAACAGGCGGTTGCTGCGAGTCATCAGAGCGTATCTTGTCCGTCCTTCGTTCGCGGCGTGCCTCGGGGGCAGGTCGACGAGCTAAGAAAAGACGCCCAGCCAGGCGTGCTCGTGTTGTTCGAACCTCGGGAGAGAGTTCGGGGATGAGTGAGGGTGGAGAGGGGTTTTGTGATTGCGGGCACCGTTTTCATCAAAGGCGTTCATTTTTGCCGCTCCCCCCCCCACAATCTCCCCCATCCCCTCCCACGCTCGGTCGTTATCCCTTCCCTCTGGGTCCCTTTTCTTTTGTCTCATTGTCCGCGGGAATTTGGAAACCCGCGGCGGTCCTCTGTGGTCATATTCTCGTGACGAGGGGGGTACGGTTAAGAGGATTTCGGCGCCGGCATTCTGCGGAGGCTGCCCCGGGGAATTCGAAGCTGCCTCCACCGCAGAAAAATATTCATCCCTCTCATATTTTGGTTAAAAAAATGGAACGCGCTGATTTTTTTAGCATTACATTTCTTTCGGTGGCTGCATTGATGTTGTGAAGATAATGGCCGGGGATAACATTTTATCCCACCCCGTATTTCATCTCATTGATTGTCGTCGGTTTTTATCGCTCGTTTGGATTAATAATGTGAACTGACGGGAATTTATTGATATGATTTCTTTTGTTTGGAAATTGTTTATCGATTGGCCCAGTTTATGATTGATTCAATGTATCATGAAATTTTATTCCGCAAAATATTTCCGTCTCTTTAGTGGATGCGTTTAAATTTCGCCGTCCTATATCCTTTACTGGACGTATTTCTCGCATTTTTTTTACCGCATGCTGTGGTTGTAAATAACCGATAAATTAGGACCGGTATCGTTCGTAGTCCTAATGAAATGCGTCGCATCACTGATTTTGTGTATTGTGCATCTGAGTATTAGGATTTGAATTCCACTCACCGGCACATGTAATCAACCGTCGGTTTTCCGATGTGTACCTCATGGAGATGATAGTTCCGTTCATGTTTATTTTTCATGTTTTATGCGTACCGTTGTTTATTCAGTGGCCTCGCAATTTGTGGCGTTTGAATCCCAATGTGAGAGCGCAAGTTGGCGTTAATCGTTCCCTTTTTATTTTCATTCGATTAGTTAAAGCGAATAAATTATGTTTCTCTTGGCTATTGCCCATAATCCGAAATGAGACACTGGTTTATAATATGTATTACTCGTGTATGTTTCGTCTCTCATTTTTCACCCGACGTTCTCTTTTTCTAACCATCTTTCTCTATCTCTTCGCTTCGTTAATCGTCTTCTTGCACATTAAACTTATTTCAACTAGTTTTTCTTTCTGAAGTGGATCTTTGGCGCATTTTTTGCCCTCAGTTATTACATGGAAGTTTTGCAATTACTCTCACCATCTCGCTGAATTTTCGCTTAGTGCCTGTGACACACGGTAGCCGAGCGATGGAAACGACGTACCCCCACCCTTATGTGGTGACGTGGTCGCCAGTAGTCATGTGCACGGAAGGTATCGTGTCGTGACCATAATTGATAGAAACATGTGCCGTTTATGTATATTTTGTTTGACAAGATGAGGGACATAGATAGTACCATGTCTTCTTGTAATGGGACCTGCATGACATGGCATTGTGCAGGAAGGATAGTTAGGGGTGTGACGGTACCGTAAGTGACGCTATGGAAACCTGAAATTGTCCCTTATTATTTACATTGAAAAGTAGCCAGCTTCAATATCGGTAGCATGTTGTGACATGAGGTCCTGGAACGGGAGAGCGTGGAAAAGTGGTGGAGGCCCGTAATCAATAACTTTATTCGAGATAAGATGACAGTGGTGCTTATTTCATTCAGTATTTTGAATGAAGGATCCATAAAAAACTTTTGAGGGTTTGATTACTATCTGGGAATCACTTAAGTCCACATTGAATGTAAATTTAAGAGCTGCATTTGTTTAACGTGGCATCATATGTTGCGCGAATGCTTTGTCTTTTCTCACTTTCCTCGGTGCTTCTAAGAACTTTTCTTCGGTTTTCCCTACATTTTTTAGGGTTATGTACTTCTTTTACGCATTGGGCTTGAACCCTTTGCACCCAAGTTCTCGCGTCCCTAAAAAAATTTCTGCAGCCTAAAGTGAATGTAAAACTTTAAGTAGATTATGTTTTCTTTCACAGCGAACGCTTCATTGGTTTATTAAAAAAAAAGTTGAAATAAAACTGAACGGAGGATCTGCTGAGAATATTTGCGTGAGGTCTTGTGAAGGGGTTGATGATTAAATTTAAAAGTTAGTCTCATCCCATTTGCTGCCCATTTTTGGGTGACGCCATAATTAAGGGCGTCTTGATATTCAGCTCGTGGGCCTTCCCGAGGTCGACTTCAAATTTTTATTCTGGGATAATGTGTGTGACGAACTAGGTCTAGGTCCTAGGAACTAGGTCTTCGCTGTCTTATATCTTAAGGCAGCATTTTGAGTGGATTTGAATTCGCAGATATACCTTTCTTAGGTTTATGGTAATTTTCTAACTCCTCATCCAGAAAATTTTCAAGTTAACTATGCGTATTTGTATTGTATTTTTAATTTAATGGTGAACTATTTTTGCGAAACTCAAATCTTTTGTACGTTAGTCTTATGATGTCAGCGAGACTGGTGGAATTTTGTTGCGAAAAACCTTTAAATTTCACGTGAAATGATCCAGGTTTCGTCGCTATACAATATCTTCGGGTAAACTTTAGTTGCAATATTTTGCTTCACTTATCCATCGTCTTTAATCCTTGCCCGTCCCCGATTTTGCTCTAGTATCTATTAAGTTCTTAGAAATACAATCCTCACCAGTGGAAATTACATCGTGCCTATGTTGCCGGAAAAATGACTGAATGTTGGCTGCATTTTCTGTTGGCGTTAGTGAAACGTGTGGATTCTTCCTCAGAGAATTATTTTGCCAATTAAACCTCTGTTAAATTGTTTTGGTCGCGTTCCTCATCGTAGAGGTTTCCTCTTTATAGAGTGACGTTATCCATCTCTTACCCAGGACGCGGTGTCTTGACATTAGCGCCACTAAACCTTCCAGCTCTTCCCTTACACTATGTCAGCGGGAGAGTAGTTTAGCCGCGGTATTTCCCCGTTGAAGTATCGAATAATCCCGAAGTCATTTCATGGTCGGACGGCAAACTACTTCGAGCGAATAGGCGGCGGCGTCGGCGCCGGGAATCGATCCGCCCCCCTCGGAAAGCCGCCTTAATTGGCGCTCTTGTTCCGTGGCCCCCACCGCGCGCGCGCTAGTTGAGATGCGGCCTTGAATGAGACAGGGTTAGAGAGAGGAAGAAACGGAGAAGTTGGACCGTCGTTGTTATATATTAACGACTTTGTTATGCGTTATGCTTTTCGCATTTATTTCCCAACCACTTTCACCGAATCCCATGCACACCCAAGGATTTTGCTGCCGATATATTTAACTAATATTTGCATGTTTTTTTCAATGAGTCAGCGATTGTCATATTTAACGTTTTATACCTTCTTATTATTTATTCCGAGTGTATTTGTTTGTTTTCATTTTAGTGATTGTGTGAGTAATTTAGTTGGGAAAGCGTTCCCCACGCAAATGAGCTATTTCTAAAGTCATTGTTACTCAGTTTACTTACTTACTTTACTTACAACTTACTTAAGAAGTGGAATTCGTTTTAATTTGGAGCATTTCTTTCTGTTTTACTCTGCACGAAATTAATTAAAACACAAACCACTCGTTACGACTGTCATATCGGTGAGTGACAAGTTTAGTCTTTTTATGGAGATCTTGAATCCTTGTTGGATAAACGCGTTGAATCGAACTGGAGTACGTACTTTTAACCCTTCCATTTTTGGGAAATATTTCTCGACAGGCTGTGAGAACGCTTATTTATTTGGTGTCGGTCGATATTGATATACGTCACGGTTAGATGTTGGAGAAGACTGATGATGACCACATGATTTTGAATTTCTGCTGGCCGAGCTAGCGCATTTCTTGCTGTCTACTCAAGAAATGAGCTTTTCTTGAGATTTGGTAGGGTTTTACTCGGTGGCTTTGCGGGTGTCCATGCTGGGTGAAGAAATAGTTCCTAGGAGTTTATTCTTTCAATGACAAATGTCGTGTTAACGGTCGTCGCAATGCATTTCACTGGTTGGTGTAACCGGAAAAAATGCACGTTTTAGTTGGTTGTTCAATTTTGGTGTTCAAAAAGGTTCACATACCCAAATTTACCTACAGCTCACTTCCTCTCTTTGATAATAATAAATCTGCGTTCACCTTGATAAACTCATTGTTTTGTGTCTGTAAAATTTCCTCCCTTGGTTTGCTCCACAGAGGTGTGAGTTTTGAAGGGGGTGAACGCAGTGAAATCATTAATTTTTTTTTCTTCTCGACTACCAGAGCAAGTCATCGTATCGCTCGTGTATGGCGTATTCCTTCTCCTTCATAGCATTGTGTGTCTGGGTGTTTGTCCGCTTGCCTAATCAGTTTCCCCGTGGCGCGCGTGATGTGTTGGCGTGGGCGTAGGTTTGCGAAAGACGATTCCATTGAACGGACGCCCTCGTGGTCTTCGTGTTGCCTCTAAAACCTGAGGTTGGCGGGTGACGGAGACGATTTTCGTCTAGACGTCTTATTCGTGTGTCCTGCAGGCTTTTGACCGCCGTCTGAACGCGTGGGTGGTGGTTACTCTGGCATAATGGAGGCACGGTTGTTATTTCTTTAAGTGAAAGGTGAAGTGGGCTCATATATTGGGTGGCATTTTCGAGGTGATAGTTTTAAGAAAATGCAAGTGACCAACCTCCTTTCGTAGCCTCTACTCATAGAATCTGTGTGCTGAATGGCGTTCTGTGCTAATCTTGGCTAGCAAGAGATCATATTGTTGACGACGGTGAATGAGGAAAAACATCTGTGCTGAACTATCACGGACTACGATAAAAAGGTGGGATAGGTATGAGCATATGTCTGGTTGTCCATAGCAATAAAATTTCCATAGTATTTTTTGTTGAATTCAATAACAGGCTAGGAAACGTTTGTCTTTGATTACCAATTGAATACTGATTGCGTCGTACAGCTGCGGTGAAACCGATGGTGAATATTATTGCGTAGTCGCGGTGATACTTGCAAAATGTCTATGGACACGTTTCTGTCGCTCATTGATACGCCAATTAGTACATGGAGGGGTCCTGTTTGATGCATGCCGTAGGTTAACAACCCCGTGCATGGTCATTATCAAGGTGAACCGTGTTCAGCTGGTTTTTATAGTGAAGCAATCCCGCAAAGTGACGCTAGTAAGCCGCTCAGTTCTTTTCTTCGTTCGTAGCTGTCATTCTAACCTCGATGATGATGACGAATGTCATGTTAAG
>LYUA01000079.1:137499-152137 GCA_002093875.1 Calopteryx splendens | reverse complement strand
TCTTGAACATGGAGAAATTCCACAGAGTTATGCCTGATACAGTATCATTTTAAGTACCTATTTAAAAATCTGTTTGTAGGGCATTCTTAATTTTAATTCTGGGTACATATTATTATTGATGGTAATCTGCTGGTTAAGGTTGTTTCTGATGGACACCACTGCTACAGGACTAACTCAACACCAACAAGCTGCACTACAATCACCAATTCTTCAATTCAACATTCTTAATTCCATCCAACATACCTAGCCTTTTCCTCCATCTTCCTTGCATCTTCAACATTCTCCTTTCTGTGACAGTCTTCAGCAATCCATTGCCACTCCATCCATTTTTCCTGCCTATTTTGGATCTCCCAATAGCCTTTTCTCCTCCCCTACCATTCCCAAAACTTCTTCGTTCATTTTCCTTTCCGTCCTTCTCCACAGCCATGTCTCAAAATTGTCCAACCTATGCTTTTCATATTGCCCGAATGACCAGGTTTCCAAGTAATACAAAACTACACTCATATCAATGTCTTCGCCAGTTTTTTCTTTACACCCTTGCCTAAGGTCCTTGTCATCAATTCTCTCCTTGCAAAATATTCTTTACCTTATGTGATTGTTCTTTGAATATTCTTACCAAATCATCTAAAACACTTCTTAATTAGGTAAAATGCTTGACCTACTCCAACTTTAATGTTTATCTTAGGCTCTCTATTCCTCAAGAACCTCCTTACTTTCATTTTCTTCTCATTGATTTTAATTCCATGCCTTAACACTGGCTCTGGAGTGTTCTCACCAACGAATGTGATCCCTTGGCTTATTGGCTAACAAAAAGTTTGATAATCTGCAAATTTGACTCACCTGGTCACTTAGTGAACATCCTTTATGCTGACATATTTATCCTAACATTACACTATTATTTCCATGTGTAAAAGCTAGTTTTATGATGTCCTTTTGTATTATTTTTGACATTGTTAAAATATTTTTAGATAATAAATGCTTAAATGAACCATTCAGGTCATAGAGCAAAATATTCCTAATTTAAAACTGTATCCAATAAATTAATAGTATATAAATGGTACCTTTTTAATAATTTGTCTATAGATTTGTCTATATCTATTGTCTATAGACTACCCTCCATGTATATAGTAAATGGTCACATGGAAAATTTCTTGTCCATGAATGCATCCTTTACATGGGTTTTTACAGTATGTACCTACTTTCTATAACTATAAGAATTATGTGGTACTCTTATAATGAAATTCTATAAATTCTTATTATAAAAATTCTATTATTAAATTATAAAATATTTCATAATAGAATTTGTAGTATTCTTAAGAAATTTCTTCTTCAGATAATTATGGTTACATATATGATTAAGAGGGTTTGCCAGAAACAATAGCTATGAACATGATTAAATCAAGTTTTACCTCTGCAGTGTGTTAGGAAAAATTCTCATTATTTTTATTCAACTTCAACCTTTTAAAAATTATTACTATGGCAATAGTAATACCATTAACTTCTATTCATTCTTCTCACCTACTTAAAGGTGGCTTATTTGTACCCAGCTAAGATCACAATGAAAGTAGTTTCATATATTTACTTTTCTGAGCCCTTATTTGGGACAATTCGAAACTTAAGTCCTGTGAATTATTTGTATGGAATGAGTTAATCTTCAGGTTGTGTAACAAAGTCATTCACCGAAGTTAGAATTTTCTGTCATTTTGTTCAATTTTTGTTCCTTGTCTCCACTACCTTGTGAAGCACCTCCTCATCATGCCCAATTTTCTTTTTCCGCAGGTCCTCCAGCAGTTGTCCCACAGTACTATGGAGTCGCACCATGGAGTGTTTATCCAGCCAACATCATCCAGCAGGGGGCAGCGGCAGCAGCGGTTGCAGCTGCCGCTGCGGCACAACAGCAAAGAGGAAGGCCCCTCACTCCGTCATCTGCATCAGAGATTAACAGTGGCACAGGAAACCTCAACCAGGTGGGTTCATGTTTGCTTGTAGCCAGATTTTTCAGGATGTTGTTTTTCTTCAGATATAGTTGTTAATCACAATTTTACTGGTTAAAATAGCATTTAACAATGTTATTACTGTATGTGGTTGGAAGTTCTTGCAGTTATCTTAGTCACTGTTGCATCATACATTAAAATGTACTTGATGGTTCTAGTGTATAATTGTAGGTGCAAGGAAATAAATGCTCTTATGTAGAAAACTTATTATGCCAAATTTTAAAAATATAAATCCTCTGTCATGAACATTTTTGCTGTGAGTAAACAATACTGAATATTATTGACTAAAATATTTTACCTCTGATGCACATCAAAATCTGCATGTAGGTTTGTGTCTATATTGTAGAATGCTACCATAGTATCCTAATTCACTTTTTCTAAACAAGAATTTTTATGCTCTTTATTTAGGTTCAGGGGCAATATCAGGTGATCCCTACATACTATGACCAAAATGGCCCGATTGTTATGGGCAATGTACGAGGTATTAGCAGTGGAACACCAATGCGCCTTGTGTCTCCTGCTCCAGTTATTGTTAATGCTGGAACACCAGGTGAGAATTGCATTATTTTTCATACTCTGTAGCCTCATGATGTGTCTGAGTAAAATAAGTATGTTGTTAAGTTCACCTGTCTTTTTTTGAAATGATATTTTAGTGATGAGGCTAGTTGCTATACTTTTATAAACTAAAAGTGGAACAAAAAATATTTTTAAAAAATGCAAGGAACTTATTTCCTTTAAATAACCACAGGATGTGTAATTGGGTGTGTGTACATCATTTGGTGTGAATCCTTTCATACAGCTGTGGAGTTTTCTATATTTTTTGCACAAAAGTTTTACTAGATCTGTCATTGTATGAATGGCCATCCCAATTAAGAAGCCATATTAGATGAGAGCTGATGACTGAAATCAGAAAGAGTTTTTTTGTCACAATGAGCATGCACAGTTATGACTTACTTAGAATTGAAATTTTGCTTTGCTCAGTTAAGCATCAGTTTATGGTACATTTATATTACTCCAAGTTGTCATGAAGATCATGCATAATTGGTGAATGTTTCAAATAACATCAGCATAATTATATCACGTTGCATACCAAAAAATCTTAAATATTTTGTGAGAAGTCATTCTGAGATTGGTTGGTAACCATGCTAAGTCGACAGACAAATGGCCTAGTCAGACTTCAGTCGCACTTACAAGGGTAAAGAGGCATCACACAATGATTTAACCTTGTGGTATGCAGACCTCTACCAAAAGAAATCAAAAGAAACTCTTGGTGTATGAACACACAAAACTAAATCATATTCTGGTAAAATGATCAAAGTTTCTTTTTGATAAATTACCTCTGGCCTGAAGGTTCACCTTCAAAGTTAACATTATATTAATGCTTAATATAGATATGTCAGACCTGTGGGGTGGAACTATTCCATAATAACAAAAAAACAATGCAGTTTCCACAAAGTATGTATTAATATGGCTGGTTTTGATGCTTCTACATCATTTTAAAGTGTACAGCTCAGTATTAATGGACTGGTATTGCTGTTCTCAGGGAATAGGCAGAGGGGGCAGCTGAGAGAGAGAGAGACTTACAGGATTCTCCCCCCTCCCCAGCACAAATCTTCCCCTTTATTTTCCTGTCTCTCTCTCTCTGTCACTCATCTATCTATCCCTCTCCTCTCTCACCAACTCTCTCCTTGAGTGAATGTATATAACTACCTTAATACAGAGCTGTGCACTTGATATTGATATAGAAGCATCAAAACCAGTGGAAAA
Source organism: Calopteryx splendens (assembly GCA_002093875.1). Classification (NCBI taxonomy): domain Eukaryota; kingdom Metazoa; phylum Arthropoda; class Insecta; order Odonata; family Calopterygidae; genus Calopteryx; species Calopteryx splendens. The sequence goes on along the minus strand of LYUA01000079.1, from coordinate 148,376 downwards.
CTGCAAGATATTTTGTTGTAATGCTCAATAGTATTGTCTTATTCATTCATATTAAATTATGTAGAACAAGTTTTTCTTCCAAATAAACATAGTCCATGAAGAATTTTTCATGTAATGAAGTGAAGTTTTCTCGGTCAGAAACCTTATTGGTGTACAAATGCTGTGCCACTGTTAATGATGGTCAATATTCCATATCTTGTAATGTACTAATAACCAAATCAGCAGTTAACCAGTGTCACAGAATTCATTTGCATTTATGCCGCTGCTATTTTATTATCTGTTGGAGATCTATCAATATTTTATTCAAGACTATCAACAAAGATCACCTCAAGAATAGATACCACACATGAGGATGTAACCAAATGCTTTGATGTTACCTAATGCATTAGGTGTTACTATGCTCATGATCAGAATAATGGAAAAAATTGTTTTTTATTATAATTTATTGGTACCTACTAATAACCTTGAACAACAATTCTTGGTAGGCGATGTCTTCTATCCCTCCTACCCCATTTTCCACTCCTGTATAATGCCATGTGCCTGTAGTATTTTATTTGAATTCTCACACATTTTTTTATGCTCAAAATTGTATAATCTTTTTTCCAGGAAATAATATGCGATTACTGGGTAATCAGCCTCAGCAAATTCAAACTCCCCCTGCCTCACTGTACAGCGGAAACCAGCAAGCGTCACTATATTCTTCATCAGCCTCTGCCAATGGTGGAACTATTGGTACGTACAAAATTTTGAGTTTCTCATCAGTAATTCACAATGGTATTGTGTTGCTCACAGTAAATACATTGTAGCAACATTTTATCAGTCGATCATCTTTCTGTAATTCCTTTGTTGCCCAATGGCTGTAAATTGCATGCTGTGTTGCATAAGCATAAAATGACTGTGGGAAAGTGTATTGATGTGGTTAAAACATATTGTTTTATTAAGAGGACATAGTTCGTTGTGGTATGTTTGTACAGTAAAGCGAACAATTCAATTCGACCTTAACTTTTGGTTCAGTTGGAAGAAATGTACCCTTAGATTTTATTAACAGTAATGACAGTAATGGAAATTTTCACCCATCAAATATTGAAAGCCTTTCTCATACAAAAATACCTCCTGGCTTTGGTATCACATTAACAAAAATGTCCTGAAAACCCCTTGTAAAACATTGGCATGTCACAAAAACATGATATTCATGGTCCATTCACCTGAAGTGGTGCTGAGCTGTAACTGGTGTTGTGTGGATGTGGGAATGTGTGGCTGCGTGGCTCATTGACGATGGAATGCTCTTGTTGCCTGCTTTGTTCACTTTTGTATTTTCTGGTGACTTTTTTATACCGGTGGTGTAATTCTACTTTCTCTTCTTTCTCTTTCCTGCCCATTCATGACCTAATCCCACCTGCCCTTCCGTACCACCTCCTTGCTGTTTTTTTTTGTTTTTCATTTTTATTACCACTTGATTCATTTCCTATCACCATTCAAAACTCCTTCAATTCATTATGTGTCTTACCACTACATCCTTCAATCATGGAAAAAATTGCAATTTTACTTTTTAATTTCATTATGATTCTCATCCAAATCGAAATCATTTTTACACGTTTCCTTTCCATTTATTCATGTTATATGTAAATGCTTGCATCTAATTTCCTTCAACCTCATTATCCTCTCCTCATGTGCTTTGGCTGAAATCATTCCTCACCTGTGACCTTTCTCTATGGTGCGTAATGCCAACGAACCTAATTCATCTCAAATGCTCCACAACTTCCTCTCCCTACGACCCACCCACCTGCTATCCCCGGAATTTCTTTTTCTTTATAATATATATTGACCGTCACTCCCCAACATCTCTCTCTCTCTTTGTTTCACCCTCTGTCCTCCTCCCCTGACTCTCTCTCTCTCTCATACCCTCTCCCCCTATCCCCTCCCCTCTCCATCTCTTTCTCTCTCTCTCTCTCTCTCTCTTGGCATCCGTCACACATACCACAGGCCTCCAGTCCTCCAGCATTGGGGGCGGGGGCGGGTTCAGCTCACTGGGGGTCGGTGGAGGGGGGGGTGGAGGAGGAGGTGGTGGAGGGGGCGGAGGAGGTGGTGCAGGAGGAGGGGTGGGTGCAGGGAGCGTGGTGAGCGCCCTGCAGGCCCAGCAGCAATCCCAGCAGCACCAGCAGTCGACAACAAGCAGCCTGGGATACGGGAACAGCAGTCTTGGGACCATTGGGTCCCCAGCACTGGGATCACTCGGCTCAGGTACAGACAATGAATGCCGAGGCGCCCTGTTGTCTCTGTGGCTGGCACGCTTAACACAAAAGATTGCAAGTTTTCTATTACTTTAGAGCTGTAGATGTTTCGTAGTAACCAATAGAAAGTCAGCACTCCTTTTGCTTGTATTTTTGTACTATTTCAGATGGTATAAATTCTCCTGCATCATTCTTGGCTGGTGATCAATAAGCACACCTAACATTGTTGATTTGTTTTTTTTACTTGAAACTTGGAATGTTTGTTGGTCTATTTAACTGTGTCATTTTATGGCAGGCCATTGCATGTACACCTGTCACACTGACCTGATGCAGACTATCAGTGCAATTGAGACTTATATTCTAAATATGCCCTACTGAAACAATTTCAATTCATTTCTTACACTAGAAGCTCAATGCTATACATGAATGAAATGTTCAGGGTAATAGTTTAAGAGCATAGTTTGAATGGTATTTTTATGCTTAATTCTATTGTCTTGAGCAACCATATACTGGACTCCCCTAAGTTATGATTGGAATTTAGAAATTAGAATAAACATTTAAAAACTCAGGGTCAGAATTTTGTGTGATCACCACAGTGGAAGTTCACATATATATAATGAATATTACAGTGTTTCATCTATATAATTCTATGGAGTTTCCAGTACCCAAAACTCCATACTAGATGAACTTATGCACAAATTAATGAAAGTACATAGGCTAAGATGGCACCCAGAGTCATGCAAACAAAATAAGAAAAGTGCTGACTTTTTAATGGTCATTTAATTACAAAAACTCACCCTTGATTTCAATAATGTATTGTTTTTAAGTCATGGCTACATCATAGCATAGTTTTTGGTATTCAAGAAATAACTATAAATTTTATATTTGATGTTTCCGATAACTCACTTTGAAATATTAATGGTTGAATATTAAGTTTAATTACCTACAGCAGAGTTTAAATAATCCAGTATTCATTGTTATAATTAATGTTCAATCATTTTATTTTTTGATTTTCATTAGTGTGTCAACTTGGTCAATATAGACATTTAGTACCCACTGTGAGTTATTCATTAAGAATGGAAAAGTGGTCTCTTAACATGTATTCAGGAGACCAAGTATTAAACTTGGTCACCTGAATATATTTTTCTCAAAAACTGGGCCCAACCTAACATCTTTAGTGTAAACTTGAAAGAGCATTTACAATAAACTTGCAGCCTAAGTTCATGTTTAGGAAGTAAAATGATTTAACAGCACAATGAAAGCTAAAAATAGTATGGTATAGAGGAACATGAGATGATGACTTCTGTAAAATGGTCGAGTCATCAGCACTTTCCTACATTATGCCTCAGAATCGAAAACGGAAAACTTCGTACAACCCCCAGTTCACGAAAACTATCAAAGGTTAGGCAATTAAATGTTACTAATTATTTATTATTATTTCTGCAAGTGATGATGAAGGATTTTCAAAAGAAGTTTTGATGAGGGATAGTTTGCGAGTACCAAAAATATGAAGTGACAAATTGAGCAATTGAATTGACAAATAATTGAATTCCATCATTTGGCATAAGTATTTGATTAAAATGAATCTCATAATTCTACCTCCTTAGTATTGTATTGTTAAACTCTCCTTACACAACACAAGTCCTGATGTGTGCCAATTATCAGGATTCTCAGGAAATTTCATTAGGCAAATTAATTTTATAACTAGTTGTATTGCTTTGAAGAATATTATTGATGAAACCAACAGTTTAAGTTTGTTAAACAAGCAAAGGATTTTCATTGATCAAAACTTAAATCGCCCTTGAAGTTGTTACTATTATCTTTCAAGGACCAGTTTATTTATCATTTTGCATACTGCTCAAATGTAACATATTATGTAGAAGATAATCAGAATGATAATAATCTTTTTTAAATTTCAGGATGTATTGATAATTTGTTTAAATTTCTTTCCTTTCCTTTCTTATCTCATTCCCAAGTATGCCACAGCTTTGCTTTGCCTCTACCTTTCATAATAAATAACATTTTTCATAAATCATTCTCTTTTTAACCATATGAAATTTGTATTTTATGAGAAGGACAGTAATGTCAAAAGTACTGGTGTTTATCGTCTCTAGTCATCCATTAAAACAGGTGGATGGTTTTATGTGCATGAATTGAAATTGTATCTATTTTGCCTTGCAATCATGCAGTAATCATTCATGCTTTTTGCATCACATAAATCTGTTGTTTCCATGAACCAAAATCATTGTTCAAATTTGATTAAGAGCTGACCAATTTTGGTTATACATAAATTTCTATGTGCTAACATCATTTCTCTCATATAAACCAATACAATAGACTAGTTTTTGTTGCACATTAACTGAAATGGTCATTCTGTGTATAACAAATTTAATTATTACATAACTGAGGTAATTATTTAAATCAATATATTCTAAATCATATTCAATTTTAAGTTGATGAGTCCCAATTAATTCAATCCATAATTTTTCACTCTTTTTGTTTCATCACAGCAAGAATTATTGACAAATGCTGTTGTTCCCAAATATTATTCTGTCATTAATAGTGATTATAAGTAAATTTTAAATACAGGAATTTCCTATTGTGAATAATTCACCTTATGATTGCAAGGTACTGAATTCATATTTAGAAGTATTGTATATCAGAGAATTAGCCATTAGTGCAAATTCTATAGACTTAATTTTAGTGAAGGATTCTTTGAATATGAATAAACTTTACCATAGGCTGAAGGTAGTTCCCAGTAACAGGTTCATGACTCAAAATGAAATTAATCAGCTAAGGTGGAGAGAAGCATGCTTGCACATAAAAAGAGGTGATTGTTTCATCTTTGGTGTGGATTTTTGTTTTGTTTTTTTGCATGAATTGTCGAATGTAATGAATTGTTCATCTTTGTCATCACAGTTCAGTGTTGTAGCCTGCTAAGGTCGTGTTGAGGTGGACATTATGTAGCAATCCCTATAACAAAGACTAAACCATTAGTTTCATTTTTCATCCATTTGCACAGTCCTATGTCCTCCACCACGAATTGAGAGTCACTCTGTTGATGGCCTCGGTTCTCTCTTGGACACAGGGCTTGGCCTAGGGAGTGGAGGAGCATCAGGTGGCCGTCGAGATTCCTTTGACAGGAGCACATCTGCCTTCTCCCCATCTTTGGAATATAGCCGTGCCAAATGGCCCCAAAGCTATGGTGCACTTGGTAAGATATAGCCTCTATTCAGTTGTTCATGAATAAGAGTTTGGTTAAATAAAAAAGTTGCTTCTGGATTTGTTATAGTACAAGTCTAGTGTACTTTCAAGCCTAAAATTTCAAGAAATCCTTGGCTCAAGTATATTGTTTTCGCCAAGAAAATCAGCTAAGTTCTTCTCATACTTTAGGATAAAAATAAATATATATATCACCAAATTGACTGAATGTTTATTCAACTTTTTAATGCTATTATCAGTTTTGCTCAAAGTTTTAAACAAAAATAAACAAGAAAAGTATATCTGGTGTAGCTAATTTATGTTTCATTATCCAAGTGAAGTAAACCTCAAAATTGTTAGAAAATCCCTTCTAAAATGTGGCATGAATGTAAAATTACATCTAAATGATGCAAGAGCATGGTTTACATTGTTAACTTCCAAACTAAATGGATTGCTAGAGAGGCTAGAAAATAAATTGGTTAGGCTTAGCCAATTGTGAAATTTAACTTAAAATTTTATTCTTTGACTTCACTTATTTAATTTTCTATAAGGCTAGGAGGGAAAATTTTCCAAGAACATTAATAGGATCTTTTTTGTGTGATGTAAGTATAATATGCGACGACATATCTTCTGTAATATAGGGTCCTCGCCAAATTTCTATGAAAAGAAACTCCTGATCTTAGAATTTTGAAAGAAAGAGTAAGACAGAAACACCACCATGGACTCATTTCATCCTAATTAATTTTGTAATGAGTATTAATTAAATCTTATTCACTAAATTTAATTAATATTGATTAAATAAAGTGCAGTTTGGCCAATGGCCATCACTTGCCGGGTGACTCAATTACAAGCTGGATGTGGGTTTTCGTTGGTTTTTTACGGATGAAATTTCTTGTTTATATTTGATCATGTGTGGTAATTCATATTGTTAACTGACTATTTTACTGTAGTTAAGGCCTACATAAAATTTACATTTTTAGCTGCCTGTTTTAGTAGATGATTTTCACTTGCCTTAAGCTCAAATTCTAATTATCAAAAGATACAAATTATTGGGTTTCATAAGTTAATTGTTATTCAAATGATGTTCTGATATTGTTAATAAATTTTATGCTGATAAAAAACAAGTCTTAAAGTATCAGATCAAGCAAAAAAAAGTATCTGAAGTGTTACCAAAGATTATTTTGAACCCTCCAATGGTTATTACCAGCACACAAGAGTGTAAGGGAAGGGAAATGGATTCGTTAGCTCATTCAAGCCAAATGGTGCTATAAATATCTAAAATACTATTCCCTCCATTTTTTATTATTTTTCCTATTGTATCGGGGATATGTCATCATTGCTAGAATTTGTATTGGCAGGCACAGTGACCGCATCTCCAAGCCCCCTAGGCCTCGCGTCCGGCTCCATCACACCACCACCACAACCGAGTCTGGTTGCGGCACACTCAGCGGCTGCGGCGGCTGTAGCAGCATCTGGTCTCCAGCTGGGCGCCCTCATGTCCTCATCTTCTCCCTCAAGTTCCTCTCCATCAGGAGGTCCCAGCGGCTCCGTTGTGAGTGGTGGGGGCAGCCGTCTCATGTCATCAGCAGCGCCGGGTGCGGAAGCGGCCAAGTATCGCAATGGCATGGGCGGTGTGGGGGGAGCACTCGCTGGTGTGGTTGGAACTGGTGCAGGAGTTACTGGAGTAGGAGGTATCACGCCCAATGGCATGTTTAGTTCAGGGGCATCACTATTTGCCAAACTCAACCGTGCAACCACAGGAACTGGGACCACTGGCCTTGACAAACCTCCCGGCCGGAGTAGGCTTCTGGAGGACTTCAGGTAGGAAGTGAACTTTTTTTAAATGTCTCTGCTGCTAAAGTAAAGAATATGAAATGCATAAGGTGAAATCTCAAATTCATATTCCCCAAATTTGTCTAGTGCTCAAATTTATGTCATTTTTATACAGTTCTAATTGTTTTTAAATTACTTCAAGAAATCCACTCCCCTTTACTAATTTCTTCCATAATCTCCTGTTCTAGCATACTTATTTCACCTTTACCACATGCAAATATTGTTTCATACATGCCCTTCTGTTTTTGAAACTTCAAAGATCCCCAGCTGAGATAGTCTCTTCAACCACAATTGTCCATGACTTTATTGGTCTACCCTTCTCTTTCAAACTATTGATTCTTCTCTCATGTATCTGTGTGGTGATTCAACTGTTTTTCATTCTCTCAACATAACCCGGCCAGGATAGTAGATCAGATTAGATACCATATCACTTCTTTCATACTTTTCTATTACAGGTGTGTGCATCAACATTCTGCTCACTATATTTATTTGACATTTATTCTTATCCAGCCATACCTCAAGTTTCACTTCCATACAATTGTGTGGCGAGGAGTACCATTTTATACACTGCCATTTTTGCTGTCTGATATACCCATTATACCACCAACAACCTTTCAGATGGCATTCACATGCCTCTTAATTTCCCATGTATGGAAGAAACATGCATTGTACTCTTATTTAAAATTTTATTTTCCTAAGTTTTTATTTACATGATTTGTACAATGATATAAATTACTCGAGTAGCTTTTTTCCAGTTTGCTTAATATAGCAAGCCAGTTTGGCATGTATGGTCTCTAGTTAACCAGCAATCGGCTTCAATGTTTGCTGTAAGATTTACCTTTAAATAGCTTAACCCTTTTAGTGCCAGCCTCTATTACCTAGTACATGTAAAAAAAAATCCAGGGGTTTTTTGGCAAATTTGTGCATTTGTGTATAGAAATTTATATTAAAAAAATAATAAACCAAATATTGTATCTTCATTGAGATATTTTGTTAAAAGAGATAAAGAAGGATGACAGATACTGGAAAAGTGTTTACAAAAGCTATGTGACCCACCGAGAAGAGAGGGTCAGAGCGTAAAAACATGAGGCCGATAGATCTATAGATAGATCTGGCACTATAAGGGCTAATACTAGGTGGAAGATGGTCCCTAAATTAATAATGATCATTCCCTCGTGACTGAAATGTTATGATTGGCAAAAAACAAATAGAAAATCTTATAATTAGTTTGTTTTGAACTATTGGTTGGGTACATGTCTAATGATTGTCTCTTGATTTGATTCTTATACATTGGTCAAATGTAATTATGATGTGATTTCATTCACAGGAACAACCGCTTTCCTAACCTTCAACTTCGAGATCTTGCTAATCACGTGGTTGAGTTCTCACAAGATCAACATGGATCACGGTTCATTCAGCAGAAATTAGAAAGGGCAGGAGTTGCTGAGAAACAAATGGTCTTCTCAGAAATATTGTCAGCTGCCTATAATCTCATGACAGATGTGTTTGGCAACTATGTAATTCAGAAGTTTTTTGAGTTTGGCACCCCAGAGCAAAAGACAACACTAGCGCAAAAGGTAGGTCAAAATTAAACTTGTTCTTACTTATTGGTGAATACTGGCCAAGGCCAAGAAACCAATATTTCCATCAGATCACAAACTCATGTAACAATAATAATTTACTCTACAAATAAGTCTGTCAAATTATTTTTTTCATTATTGCTTTCATAAGTTTGGAGTTCACCTCATTAAAATTTTTTATAAATATATTAGCCATTACAATAATTAGCCCCCACAATCATTGGAGAAATAAGAGCTACATATTCCAATGAATCCCCTTATTTTCTACCAGAAAATTTTTGAGGTTTCTGAACTTCAGTATTGTACTTGTATGACTAAACCTAAGATTTTTCCTTGATTACTCTTAGTGATTTTTTTCCTTGAAATTAAAGTATGTTAAGTGCCTGTATTAAAAGAGTAGGTAATATTACTAACCTCTAATGTTCAAACGTAGTTTTTATAATTTTTTCAAGCTAGATGCAGTGCAATAACATTTTGTGCATCTAAATGATACCCTGATGTTTACCAATCTTTCGAGAATAGCTGGTGGATCTGTTATTCAAAACAAAATTGAGTAGGCAGGTGATATTATCCTGGTTGTCATTCAGAATTTAAAATCTTAGAAAATTTTAATTCATCAGTTCTAAAAAATGTTACAAGCATTGTTGTTATTTGGCACTCTATTTATGGCCAATAAACTAGATTTAAACTAAATTAGAATTTCTTGCTACTATTCAAGTCTATCCGCACTAAATTTCTAATGAATAGGTAGACCATACCTGTTACGTGTGGCAATAGGTTCCTTCAAATGCGTAATCATTATGTTGAATTATTTATGTAGAATTTGAATAAATTTTAGTTTTTTAAAATAAGCATCAAATTTTGCCATTTTGCTAATTTACATAATTTATGATTAGAGTTTGTGTGTTAAATTGAGAAAAGGAATGAACCTTACTTTTAAAAGTGAGATAAACTTTATAAGTGAAGTGTTTCCTGAGAGATTGATTTTTCTTTGGCCAATCTGAACAAAATATACCTCCTGCACTTTGTTCATACACCAGACATTAAGGCATGATTATGCCTATGGTGATTTCAGTGTTCTATATTCTTTGATACTATTGCTGATAGATTGTAACAAAATCTTCCAAAATACAATCACTCTTCTCCTTCTTCTTGAGTGTTTAATGCCTACATTTGGATGAATAAGGCAATATAAATTTCTAAGAATAATCATTTTAATAGGTTCATTGAATTATAAAAAATAAGTGACAAACATTTACAGAACTGTGACTAAACTATGAGAAAGAGAATGGACCTGCTTTTATTTGATTCCAGGGGTAGAATCACCTCTTGCACTATGCGTCCTAGTGATGCTTTGTAAGACATAATGTAGATGATTGTATGTCACTGTATCTCACTTGAATTTTTAGTAAAACTACAGTCAAATGTGAATTATTAGTAATTTTACCTTCCTTTAAGTATGGGCACCAAACACACTCTCACTTCCCTTTCTCTCAAATTATCTGCAAGGTACTGATTAAAATTTTATTCTCAAAGAATTCAAACCATTAGGTGCTGAATGTCCACAATCGAATTAATTAGTAGTTATTCTTGAAAAACAACGTCACTTCTGTTGAAATATAGAAAAAGGAATTGGGTACTTAGCAAATTCACTATGAATACCTGCTACACCAGTTAAGCAGCCAAGTTTTGTAGACATAATACTTATTGATGAACTATGCTGAGATTTCAATTACCAATTGCCTTGCCAAAGTGGCCTAGACCTGAGTTAAGACCTCACATTAATCTTCTGTTGAGTTAATTAAGCTCAACCCTTTAACTTATGTGGTTCATTAGGGAGAGATATGAATTTTCTCAGAAATTTTGCTTTGTGGAATTCTTCTCTTATCTGGTATTCCTTTTTGGAGATCCTCCCATTATATTATTAAAATGTGTGCTCAAAAAAGTAAGTACTGTTTTTGTATAAAAAACTTCACTCATGGTATTTTAGTTTGAATTTATTTTTACATGAAAGGGCATACCTTAACCCTTT
>LYUA01000079.1:123070-135018 GCA_002093875.1 Calopteryx splendens | reverse complement strand
AGTAGATTTTGATAGAAAATTTCTTTATACACCATCTTGTTTCAATATGGCAGGTGTTATAATATTTTCTGTTTAGCATTTCTTAGGATATTATATAAATAAATATTCCACGATTTTCTTAATTAAATATTTTACGTTATCCAGCTGAGTGACACCATTCATGCCACTGCCAAACGCTTGGTCATAAGTCAAACCATCCTATGTTGAATAGGTCATAAGTCCGGCGATTGACTGAATTCTCGTATTTTTCCATTCTCCTACGTCACCTAGTTTCCGAGTTATTGATGACAAAACATCAAACTGCTCAACCCTTTCCTTGAAGTGGTGTGCCCAGAGTTGTTATTGGAAATTTTCATTTTCATTTTACAAGTTAAAAGATGAATTCAGAAGAAATTATTTTTTGTCCTGACTTCTAAACTAAGAATAAAATTGAGATTTTGCTTCTGAGTGAATGACCCCATGGTATACACAAAAGTTAACTTAATCAGTTAATTCATTCTACAAATTTATTTCAAATTTGAAAGACCTTATGTTCAAGTGTATTAAAACAAACTTATTCCTGTAATCCATAAAAAAAAGGTTTGCATTACACATGAGGAATTTAACTTTAAACATGTACATATATGCAATGTATTATATCATCAAAGAGTCATTTAACATGGTGAATCACAGGATAGTGAAAATTCCATAAAATAAATACTACAAAAAAAGTTAATTAGAAAATAACAAAATATATGATAACTTTGTAAATTCACAAGAATTGGAATCTGTATGATCTGGTAGGTAGAAAGCATAGATAGAGTTTTTGGAATATTAGGGAGAGCAAATATTAAATTTGAGAGCATGAGATAGCCTTAAATGCTACTAACTCTATAGAAAGTGCTTATATGTTAATATAATATAAAAAATACCTAAATCCTACTCATATGTTTCTAAAACCTCTTGCAAAATGCAAAAACTGTTAAGTTAAAAACTGGTAAGTAAAAACTTAACAGTTTTTGCATCCATAATAGATGAGGATGATTGTCCTAAATATTTTATCAGCACAGTTGGTAACGTATAAGTTTTCATAGTCAATGCTTGTTGTCATATTCTCTGACCAATTAAAGTATAATTCTCCTGCTTCCTTTTTTCATAGTTAAAAGGTGTTTTGCCTAATTTTATGAATCATAGAAGGCGATAGAACTAGTAATATTAAAACTCATGGTCATGTCAAATAGTAATTACAGGGGTTCACCATTGAATATATATGGTTTATGGTATGCGACAGTGCTCCAATTTCATTTTTATGAAGTTTACAGTAACCCATAGATAGCCAAATCGAAAACTGTAGCAGATAAGACAAAGAAGATGACAGAATTAATGACTAGTATTTGTTCAATATAGTGTTGGATTAGTTTCAGATTTTGAAGGTCTATTTATTTATCAAAAAAACACTGATGAAATTTCATTTTTCTCCAGGTATTTGCCCTTTCGACGCATCCTTATGGGTGCAGAGTAATTCAACGCATATTGGAACATTGTACACCAGAGCAAACAGCCCCCATCCTCGAAGAATTACATCAAAATACAGAGCAGCTTATACAAGACCAGTTTGGCAACTATGTCATCCAGCATGTACTTGGTAAGAAATTTGATGCTTTTGCTCATATAGGTATCTTGTTAAGCTTTATTTTTTAGTGTGTCACAGTCTAATACTACCCATTGGCAGTGGATGTCTGAGTAAGGGTTAGTGTTATATTACTGGAAATTGAGTGTTAACATCAGAATATAATGCAATCTCCAAATACATGCAAACAATTGCAAATTCTGCTCTCTGCAGCATGAATGTGACAGGCTTGATGACTGAGGCATGAGTTCACGATCATTAAACAGAAAAAGAGAGATTAAAGTGATCCAAATGCCATTTTGGAAGCAAGTGCCAAAAATATATGTTCTACCTTTTTCATATATCACTATTATTTATTATAATTGACTTGCCTTTTTGGTTATTGTCCCAAAATAACTTTAATCCTGAATTTTTAAGAAGGATTTAATTACTAACATGTCTTTTTCATTTAATTTTAACTTTTACAGAGAGGGGAAAGCCAGAAGACAAGTCACAAATCATAGCTGTTGTGCGTGGGAAAGTGTTACAGTTGTCACAGCATAAATTTGCCTCCAATGTTGTAGAGAAGTGTGTTACACATGCCACAAGGGCTGAACGTGCCTTCCTCATTGAGGAAGTCTGCAGTTTCAATGACAGGTATGAGATCATTTATAATTATCATGCTGTAATTATCTGCAATTAAATAAAGTTTATTATTTTGCTAAATCATCCACAGTGAAGATGTTCATCTTTCTTAGTATCTTTGGTTTGGTTTATCTGAAAAAGGGCTATGTGTTTAAGTGAAAGGGTTTTTCATATGGAAATTCTTGGAAACCAAATACAAAGTGGTAGGATTTTGAATTTTTTTGTATGTACAAGAAGAGAAATGAATAGAAATAGTAAAAATTCAAGCAATATTCATTATCATCCCGTACACAGTTTCTCCTAGTGATGAAATCCCCATAGTTGAAATTTAATTAGTATCTCTTTTTGGAGCTTTTTTCTGCAAAATAAAAATAGCTTCCAGTATAAAATCATTAATCCAAAATAGTTAGGACCAGATTCAATTCGGACAAATAATGTGATAAGTCTCATAAAACATTGCAAATAATTATTCAGACTTGGGGAAAGTAGTTAAATTTCGCAACCTGCGTCCAAATAAATACTGGTGCTGGTTAGCAACCTGTTGATTTCTGTTACTACAGCACATAAAACTCTTAATGGTCAGTCTTAATGGGTCAGACTGGCCCACAAAGCTGTTGAGAGTCACGTTGAAGGAATGTTCATAGAGCAGTTTTCTATTAGTCTCCTGGTATGTTATCTGTGCTTATTCCAGGAGGGATGAATGATGTAGCCAAATTTTCAGCTTTCCGTCTAATATACTCGAGGGCTTGGCAGGGGTGGTGAGGTGTTTCAGGATTCAAAACAACTCCAGTTTGTGCAGTTCCAGTTCTTATATACCATTCTACACCATGCAGACATATTCAGTTTTTTTTTAAGACTCATTAAAGACTAATTTCACTTTAAAGTGACTGTATGGTGAGGGAAGTAGCAGTTTTATATGTAGTGTTCATTCATTCATTCTCATTTGGCAAAAATGAAGCTTAAACTGAGCGCTTATGCTTGAAGAGAGTATTTGGATGACTTCATTAACTGTGTGAAAGATGAGAGAAAGACATTGTGTTGTTTTGATTCTTTCCAATGCCGATAGCTAAGAAAGTCTAAACTGGTAATACCTTCATTTTTGATGTTTTAAAACCATCATAAAAGTTTAATTTATCTGAGATAATATGACAATGAAATTAGTATATACAAAGAAATAGTAGTTGTGATGTAAATGTGAGATGGATGTGGTCACCAGCTTCTCCCATCAGTAATTCAACAAGCTCCAGCTTAAGTAAAGGTTGTGTAACATAAATATACACATGCCAAACTGAACCCATAATGTAAGTCAGGAATTGGGTGTACTGTAATTCCCACCTCTTTTAACAATGGTGAATATTTGCAAATCCTGATATGCATTGTTTTCCAAAAAATGAGCAGTAAACCTGCATGAATTTACTGTACTTAATTTATGTCAGTTCCAGCTAACTTGAACTTAGGTTACATACGTAAGCAGAAAATAATCCTTATTTAAGTTGAGGGGTTCTTGGGTTGAGGCTGCCTCATGCTTGTTGGGAAGAAAATTGAGTTCTGTTTACCTAATCTAGTCTAATTCTTTTGTAATATTCTCTTTTTTATAAGTACCATACCATACTCCCAAATGGAAAATGTCAAGTCTAAACACTTTATTGTGGCATTTTTTTTAATTCTCACACAAATTTTTAGCTACTTTTCCTGAATTTATTAATTTTAGTAATAATTTTATTTATAATTGTTTTTTTTAGGTTTATAATTAGTTTTTTGCCTGATTAAAATTTTAAAGTTTATTTAAAAAAATGTTCTTATCTGTAGATACTTATGCATTCTTCCATTTTCTTCAAGCAGCAGCAATCCAAACAGTGCCTTACATGTAATGATGAAGGATCAGTTTGCCAATTACGTGGTGCAGAAGATGATAGACGTTGCCGAACCAACACAGCGGAAGGTGCTGATGCACAAGATTCGGCCCCACCTTTCCTCACTGCGCAAGTACACGTATGGTAAGCACATCATTGCCAAGATGGAGAAATTCTTCTTGAAGAGTGCCACCGCTGGTGGGAGTGGTGGTGGGGGCGGCGGAGGAGATCTCGGTCCCATTGGACCACCAGGGGGTGGGAGCAATGCCGTAGTGGCCGGAGGACTCTAACTGACGACAGGGCCACTGGCGTGGGCAGGTGGAGGCGACGGGCAGAAGATGGTCGCGGGCGGTGTTGAGGAGGGGTCGTGGGTCCCTGGGCTGACATTGGCGACGAGCAACTGCCACCACATGTGCACCTATGGAAACGGAAAAGACAGTGGCGTCTCTCCTTCCAGCGACAGAGAGCTTCTTTCAGACCCTTTGGAATCTTTGTGTGCCATCACGAGAGAAGTTCCACTCGGGCACGAGGAGTGGTGCGTGTGATTGGCTGTTGGGAGGGTATGTTGGCTTTACAGGTTGTTGCATATTTTGGATAAAACTTCTGGTTGTTCCGGACGAAGTGGATCCCAGTGTGCGTGATTTTGGTTGTTGTAAAAACGTGTGAGGGGAAGGAGGAGGAGATATCATTGCTTTAAAGGGGCCAAAAAGGGTCTTTCTATATCAAGTGGCAGTTGTCTAGAAATCTCATATAATTGCATCAATGTATTTTATTTTTATTTTTGGGCCCATAGGTCCAAAAAAAAAGTTTAAAAATCTGTGTGGTACTGCTCAATGAGTGCCTGCACTGACTTGCCTGTTTTGATCCTAAACAAGCTATTGGCCATTGTGTGTTGAAACTTTTGAAGCCCCAGGGTTTGTAATGTCCTCCTTTCTTCTCCTGCAGAAAATCAGCTTGCCTCCATTTTTGAGGCTTCATTTCACATGGAATGGAAACAAAGGGGTGTCTCTTTTATAACATTTGTTTTTAGTCAGTTGTGTTCACTGCTACTCTTCTCCGGAGTCCATTACATTACTGCCATTGTGCTGGCCTTGTGTATTGGGGTTTTTCTAACAAGGAGCTTACCTGAAATGATAGCATGAACAAGTGATGTGAAGCGATTTAATTAGTTGTTCAGTTATAGCAAGTGAAATAACATCATTCCTTTTGAAAGATCTATGCAATGCTTTATCTGTGAAAGAAATGCTGAGAAAGCCATGTGAGAGATTGTTTTGGGAGGTGAGAGTGACTAACAATTGGGAAATAATTTGAAGTATTTCATAGCTAAATAATATTAAAAAATCAGGATGCCACTATATTAAAATAAGCCCTGCATCAATTGTGATACCAGCCTCAGGAAGTAGCTGCTAAGAGAATTTATCAAAAAAACATGATCCACGAAAAAAAAAGTGCAAAAAAGAAAGAGGAATTATCAATCACCTATCGCTCTGACTATATCACTTTAAGTCTTACATACAATAGGAACATCAGTAGCATCTGATAAAAATAAAAGTATATTTCTACACACCATCTGAACAACTTCACTTCACCATCACCTTCTCACACAAAGAGCTCACTTTATATCACCTGAACTCTTTTTTATGTTTCCTTTTATCACACTGGTGAATCCCTTTTGTCAATAACTCTCCCTCTCTCTGCCTTCCCCATAATGGTTGGTCAGGAGTAGTCAATTTTTTGATGGCTGAGTGGAATAAAGATGACGAAGTTGCCATGTTTGGAGGAAGCTAGGCGGCAAATAGATCCTGGGAGACATTTAGGAGAGTTACTCTCTATATCTCTCTCTAGGCATTTTTAAAAGCAGGGTACCTAAGAGATTAGACTTTGTATAGAATAACCTCCCTCCACTCCCATATGTCACAGTTTTATGTAACCCATACGTACACCTTGCCTTTTGAGAACTCTCATTCGCACCAGTTCTCCTTATGGACGAAAGAATGCAGGAAGGGAGGGTTAGAGATGAATCAAGTGTTCCCACATGCACTGTGGGGCAAAAAAGCCTCAAAGAGTTCGCAGCACGGAAATCGCTCTCTTGTCTCTTTTGGTATTGAAGCTGTAGTTTACCTGAACTATGCACTGTTGAGTGGTATTTTTCAGTTCTGTTGTCTCGTAGTCACTTTTAGCGATAGGAGAAATAAAGATAAAAAAGGCACAGGGGAATCTTATGTGAAATCTCATAATGCATTTGCACCATTCCGACATTGTGGTATCCTCGTTGTGTGGTCTGTTAGTCGCATCTGCACATGACTGCCACCAAAGCCTCTTGACCCCACGTATCCTTTTGACCCAGCCGACTTTGGTGGGAGGGGCAGGTTTGGTCTACGTGGGACTTGGACGCCTGCCTCCCCCAGCCTCGTTCCGTCCCACCCCATGCTCTGCCCGTCGCCCACCCTGGGCGTGCAGGTTTTGCTGGTGTCGCCGATCACTCTATCAGCATCTCCTCATTTTTTTTACATTCTCAAACTTTTGAACAATTTCTGTATCTTTCCTAAGAAAATAGATCTTTCCCCATCAAGTTCTAGAGACCAATCTTTTACGGAGGCATTCAATTCAAGACAAAGCAAAGAATTCTTAGAAATTAGGGTTAAAAATGATGGTGTACAGTTTAGATTTGAAGACTATTTTTCTTATTGTAAATCTGGTCAGTAGGAAAAGGCTTTTGAAAAGGCAGATGGGATTATCTACATTTTGAGCACATTGATTATGTGCCATTATGCATTTACAGGGATAAAATATAACTGCACTACTTTTTTTATGCAAATGTGAAACTGTTGTGTCCTGTGGATCCCATTTCCATGTTTGGTTTCCCATCAAACCTCCTCCCCACTTTTTTTAATTAGAGTTGTAGGACATGTCAGGTTAATGTATTGACTTTGTGTAAATGGAATACAAGCATCATTCAAACATTGTATAACTTCATACCAACAGGTTCATATTTATGTACAGGTAACAAAACACATGCATGTTTTATACATTTGTCACTCATGTTTTTTTATATAAATATGTACATCATAAATACATATTTTTTTTGAGAGGTTCTCAGAATAAGTCTTGCAAATGAAGTAAATGAGTAGGCATAGGCATGTCCGAGGAGTGATTAGTTTCATTTCCTGTCGTTGTTTGGGTCTTCCTTCATGATTGCCCTGGATTGTCACCTGCAACGAGTGTCTCTCCATTTCCACCCCTTTTATGCGTGTAATCTCTGCTTGAGTCCACTTGGTAGTGTACAGGCAGCACGAGGCCACCAACATTGACCCGGTCATTCCCCTGACATTCTCTTTCTCTCTCTCCCCTTTTGCCTTTTCTGATTCTGACAGTTTTGCTTTGTATTGCGTACCCTTCTTCTCATTCTTGAGACATTTGACAAGAAGTTTGATAGGTTCCACTGTGGTGATAGCATATTAGATTGGGTGGGGAGGAGGGGTAAACATCTGCCTCCGATTTGTGGTAACCAAGTAAGACGTAGCTTGCACGTAGGAATTTCGGGGTGCTACTTTAGTTGATGAGCAT
This sequence comes from Calopteryx splendens, assembly GCA_002093875.1. Classification (NCBI taxonomy): domain Eukaryota; kingdom Metazoa; phylum Arthropoda; class Insecta; order Odonata; family Calopterygidae; genus Calopteryx; species Calopteryx splendens. The sequence goes on along the minus strand of LYUA01000079.1, from coordinate 127,365 downwards.
TCCACAACTTTTTCATCATTCAAGTATATATGTACATACATATATATTTACACATAAGTGTGTGTTTTTCTTGTGATCTTCTTTTTGTAGGTTTTTGGGACCTGGGGAGTAATGGAGGATGTCCTCCCCTTCATGCTTGTTTTTTGGCCTCCCCTGAGCCATCTCCTTCGATCATGACCGTTGGAGGTGGGCAGGACATGTAAAAAGTTTTATATAAATAATAATTCGTCCGTTTCTTTTTAAGGTGATGGCCTCTTGCCTTTGCCAAGGCTGTCATTGAACCCCTCCCGGCTCATATTTGGTGATTGTGTAATAGAGAGTGATCTTGTAAAAATGTTTGTAAGAAAATAAAATCGTACATTTCTGTGAATAGGTACCCTATGCCCCTTTTCTCTCCAGGGGGGACATTTTTTTGGAGGGCTGAGGGTTCGACTGGTTCATGAACTGGGAAAAAAAGGGAGGGTCATAAGGTTTAAAAACTTGACCTAAATTCCCGAGACATTCTCAATATTCTCTACGGCGCATCGTCGTGGTGCGTTGACTCCCTCAGGCTGTAAAGTATATTGCGTGGTTTGCTCCCACGGCTTGTAAAATCCATCCCGTATTGTACAGTTTGACACTGCATGTCTTGGAGTAAATTATTTATTTGTAAATTTTGAGAAAATGCAATTTTTTAATGAAGAACAATGAATAGTAATTTTATGTAATTTTGGACTCACAACTACTGTAATTTGTACATACGAAAAACGTAGTCGATGGAGGGGTTTCACTCATAATCTCAAATCCTGTGAGCATTGTAAACATATTCTGTGTTCATTATTGCAGATCTATGTGATCATATTTTAATTTGTTCCCATGGATTTCCAAATTGTCTTTTTTTTATGATTGTGTGTTGTCATAAAGAACATAGAAAGTTGTGGTTTGCTCTAAAGTGCATCTTATATTTTTCATAATCTGTAATATAATCAATCATACATAGTACTTGTAGGTGTAATTTTCATATTTGCGTGTATTTTCTACTGTGTAGCATATATACATAATATACATAGAAAAAAGAATCAGAACTTAAAGGGTTTTGATTAATTAAGATAGTAGGATATGAATTAACAAGTAAGGAATTCAAGATGGTATGGAAACAAAAATATTGATCTCATTCTTGGATATTTTTTTAAGTTTGGAATGTGATGAGAGAAATATTTTAGAGGAAGAAAAACGGCAAGAAACATGACCTATTTACGCAAAGCAAGAAGCTTAAAAGCACATGCAAATGGTTGCTATGCTGTTGTCTTATTTTCTCATTTTAAATTTCATCTGTAGTTAGAAGTCATCTCATAAACTGGGCACTTAATATGGTGTGAGCACATAGTTGTGCTTTCTTGTGTTGCCTCATGGGTTAGTGTTGATTGCTCTTGTAATTTTAATTGCACCTGTGCATTTTCATCTTGCTGCCTTCATAATTCACTAAAACCAAAACTGAACCTTACAAAATGAAGGAGGGTGAATATTCAAGTTCCTTAAGTTAGCAGATTTGTTACTTATCATTGAAAACTTTTTTAGGAGACACAATTATTACTGATTTGAGTGGCTGTCAGTTTTCTAACTTTCCAAGACACTGCTTGCATTGATGCAGTTACTGTTTTTTAGAAAATTAATGATTTAATTTCTCTAGACATGTTCTAAATATATATGTTCTACATAGTATAAATATGGCCCTTGCCTTTAGGGCATTTCCATAACATTTAGATGGATAAACAAATTCCTGATAATTATTTCTTGTGTTTTCAATGTAAATAGGAGGGTTGTGCTTTGTAAAGATGGTACTGTAGTGTAGGATGGGATGTTGAAGCAAGCGATCAGATTGTCCATTGAATTAGTCTGGGGGTTTTAAATGAAACAAAAATTGTAGAAGTTTTCAACAAGACTGATGTAAGTAACACTTTTGAAAAATGAATTTGCACAATTTCTTTTATGTGTGCTAATTGCATTCTCCCATGTATTAGGAGAAGTAGCAGCTGCTTAAATGTATTGCTTCGGTCTGTCAGATTCCTAACCTCCCAATCCCTCTCCTCAAGTATTCCAAAAATATTTTCATTACATTTTTGTTTAAGAAATGCATCTTCTTTTCTTTCATTGTTCAATAGCTAGTTGATAATTTGTATAGGGAGATAATGTTAATATTTACATTTTAATTCAGTACTTCTCAATTTATTGTTCTAAGTCCTTATGTTTGAAATGTACTCTTTTAAAATATTATTAATTGTAGAAATGATATGTGAAATGAAATTTTCCAACTAATTAATTGATTGTACTTTTTTTCAAGTACAATTCGTAAAATCTCTCTGAGCATGTTCAATGTCCCATGAAAAATCATTTTAACTTGTTTTTGGCTCTGAAAGTATCCTCTCCATTTCCTTATCCCAATGGCCGATGTTTATGCTGCAAATCTTTTGTAACATTATTCTTGTCTTAGACTGTAGCCCCTTGGTGAATTGTGGTTTGTCAGCTGCTTGTATTTTTCGCTTATAAGAGAATGGATGATTGGTGAACCCTCTCAAATGAAAGCTAATGCAGTGTTTTACAAGTCTTCCCAATTGGGAGAGGAGAAGATGTTATTATATAGCTGGTTTCAAAATTTAATCCTTTTTTTACCCGCTTGTTTTACCAAGAAATTAGGTTATTTTGTGCTTGTAAGCAAACTTCCCATGATAAAAAAATTGCTGCTGCTCAGAAATGCTAATCTAGATCACTACTCATTCATTGTGTGAAACATTCATGTACCATTGTGTATGTAGTCTTCTTTACAATGTATATAATTATTAAGTAGACGATGGTCATATTGTGCTTTTAGTTTCTGTAATCTTAAGCCATTTGTGTTATTGTGTTAGAACTGAGAAACTGAAACCCACATAAGAGCTTTTTAAGCATGCTCATGGTGGAAGCTATGACAATATTTTTTGTGCATTTACATGTTTTTTAAGTTCAATTGTGGTTTGGTGTAAACATTTTTATATGTACGTGGGGTATAATTGAGCAGCAGGTCTGGAAAGTTTGTCATTGGTTGGAAAGGTGGTCAATTTAGCGTTTTCAGTTTACTCCCATTCTGTCTGGTGAGTTTCTTGGTAATGTTTTATAAAATAAATCACCCAAATTCTTTCAAATAATTTTGTAACTTGTAATTTTTTACATAGTATGTAGTAGTTTGATTTTGAGTAAATATCAAACTCACTTGTATATGAAAACATTATTCTTATTTTTAACCGTCATACCATGATGAGCAGTTGAAAAACAGAAAAAAGCTGTAGGAATATTTTTTACTCTTGGTATGTAACGTGATTTCATCAGTTTTGATGAGTATGTATGCGTGTGTGTGATTGAGTGAAATGATCCAGTTGGATATGCATCTCCTTGATTGGCTCGCCTATGTCTTGTCTTTACATGCTAAAGAGCCTGAAAATGATAGTTTGTTTTTGGTTCATTAGGTTCTCGGGATATCCCAACATTTATATATCTCTGTAGAGAAAGAAGTAAAAAATCTTGTATATGGTGTACAAATGTAACAACTACTTGTGAGAATAAACTTTCTGTATGATCATCTATAAATGGGAATGCTATTTCATTTGATTGTCTTTTAAGCCTATATCCAAAACTGTGTGTTCACATATTTTCCTGACCAAAAACTAAACTCATGATGCAAACTTTAATATGGTTGATGGTTTTAATTTCACAGTACATATTGATCTTTTCATCAGTCAAGGTAGTGTGTTAGTGGATTTATATGGTCTGATGGAATGTTAGTTAGTATGTGAAAGTATCCGTACTTAATTTTTTTCAAATTCTGAAGTAAATTAGTTTGAAAAGATATTCTTAAAATCTTTCGGAATTGGAGAAGATCAAATCGTACTAATCAAATGGTACATTGAATTTTTTTAATCAAGACACAAACTAAGATATCTTTAAACAAAATATTTAGTTTAGGGGTGTCCCCTGTTCGTCCCTGTAGTTTAGGTGGGTTTCCCTGTACAGCCTGAAGTAATAATCATAGTTTTTTTCTCATAGTATAAAACAGTATTTTTAATGGTAATCAACCAGTTAAGGTAGACCAGCTAGAGGAAAAAATAGAGGGTATTCTTGGAGGAAAACACCTGGTAGTGATGTGGGGACTGGAACGCAGTGGTGGATGAAGGAAGATGGGATTCAGGTAGGGGATTATGGCTTAGGAACAAGGAATGACCACGTAGAGAAAACTATAGAGTTTTGCAGGAGGAATAATTTAGTTATTACTAATACCTGTTTTA
>LYUA01000079.1:57612-69405 GCA_002093875.1 Calopteryx splendens | reverse complement strand
GGGGCCGTAATGTAGATAAATCATTCTCAAATGATACTCTCAGCATGGTATGCATGAGATGTAATTTAATTGGCAACACCGCGATCGCACACCCATCTTCATTAGAATAATTTCTATGCGTGAAAACACGTACATTTAGGATATACGTCTGAAATGAGCAACCTTAACGAACTTCTTAATTTAACAGGAGCACAGGTAATGAAAATACTTGCATTTTATTTAAGTGTGTACATTCGCATGGAAAAACAATGTTGATTTTGTTAATGGAAACGAAATGTCATATTTGGACCAAATTATACGTTATTAAAAGAGAGATCTTTTCTTTTGAAATCCTCTTAATAATTAAGTATTATGCTTTGGGAAATCCCTGGACCGGTCTCCTACCGGAGAAAAACCCAAACCCACACTTCTAGTTCTCAGGTATCAAGTTTTGTTATAGCACAAAAGAAGTTGATTAGGTATAAGCATTCACCCACGATTGTCTATTTTATTATTTACTATCTTAATATTTAAACTTCATTCGCAAACGTCCAGCAGTTTTTCAATTGAGCAGCAATGCTTCAAAAGTCTCCATTTCTTTAATTCGAAATATCGTAGATTTTGAACAGAAATTTATGAAAATCTTCAGTTAATGGGACAAAATATCTCTCCTACGGTCGACTACTAAAACTCGAACCAATGAAGTTAGTGGAGGGATAATACCTAAGCCTTCACCTACGCAAGCGAACGCCTTCCTTCGGGCAGTATTTGTACCTTGATGAGTGTTTCGCAAACAACAACTTGCAGATCGAGATAAACATGCGAATTGCGTATCAACTATAAATATAGTATCACCTGCGATGGTCTCGAAATTCAATAATTAGATTAGCATATTCAGAGAGGTAATAACGTTATGGCCGGTGGGCAGGGACGACAGGTAGGCATAGGTACTTCGTTTCCACGTGGATAGGTTCAACCGGTGACGACCCGAACCTTTCTCGTGGGAATAGCATCCGGGTGTTTTTCTGGCCGTCTGAGGGGAAAAGAAGGAAAAGACCCTGCCATTCGGCTGGACGGAATTGAAGCGTCGTCTGATCGATCTGTATTTCGAATGCCCGAATCCGCGGGCACCCGGATATTTTTCAGCACCATTCTTCCTATCAATCTGCTACTGCTTGTTCCCGCCGCCTCTTCTCCAGCTCTCTCTCTCTCTCTCTCTCCTCCACTCTCATCTTCATACCACCATATCCACTTTCAAGTCATCAGTTGTTTCTTCCTCCTCCTTCCTCCCCTCGCACTTTATTTTTTACCGTGATTTACAATACATCTCTTAGCAGACATTCCCTTCGCAGTGGGTATATAGCCAATCCCCTTACTTTCTTTTCTGGTCTTGCGTTTTGTTCAGTATTTCTCTCTCTTCTTATGTTAGATATTCACAACACGTCCTCATTTCATGCCTTATCTGACTGTCTGATTTTTAGCATTCTTCTCCAATTCCGCATGCCCAAGCTCTCTATCTCCTTCTTATATCTTTTCAGTAAAGCCCACGGTTGAAATCCATAAAGAACAACAGTAGGAGGAAAGCACTTTGCCCTCATCTTGCTTAGTTCCGACACTATATTACCACTCAACCCACCAGTTTTTTCCTCTAGAAGCTTCTTCTGCTCTGCCAAACCTTGTTTTTACCTCATTTTCACTTCTCCAGTCTTTATAACTCTCTGTACTTAGGTACTTGCATCTCATAACTTGCTCCAGTCGATCACGTGGATCTACAGCTCTTACTAGCTGCACGTCTCGCATGCGTTGGTGATGGATTGATGCATATTTTGCACCTAAATATTTTGTGAATGCAATGTTGTTGTTAAAATGAACTTCCATCGCTCGAATTTGTTACGTCTCCGTTTTTAAATAATATTCGAGTCACTTATAATTTTGACTGTGCATTTCTTTTGTGGAAACCCCCGGCAAAAACTCCGTGGTGGCTTGCAGGGTACCACTTAGCTGTGGATGAACTCCTCTTTCTACTTTCAATAAGTTTCTTTTCTTTCAATAAGTTTGGACGTGGGCATTTTACTTCCATAGTTAGCTTATATTTCTCCCAGATGTTTCTGCATTTGTTTTAAATCTTTCGCAAACCATCAACGGAATCATGGCATCCGCAAACCGGATCCATTTTCTTTTATGGGATCTTTAATGATCAGTATTACAGTGCAGTATTTTAGTGTTAATACAAACGGGAAATATTTCTCCTTAAAATATATTTCATGTTTATTTTCGGTACGTGTTTTTTTCTGTTTGTTTATTGTTTGGTAAAGTGTCTCAAATCAATAAGGTTGAATCTAGACTGTACTGAGATAAAATTATGCAAAGAAGAATACAAGTGGATGAATAATTGGTTCAAAATGATGCATGAACCATGGCGTTAACATCTCCTCAATGAATTATGAAAAGAGTCGAGTGACTACCACACTTTTCAAAAGGTGGAATTGATTGATTGGTAAATATGGTTTCACCATTAAAAATCGTAAGTGTGTAGACCGGACATCAGTAAAAATTGATTTATTATTATTATTATTCAGATCAATGGGAAAAACTACGATCAGAATGATCGAAACGGTCAAAATGATTGTGCAATACTCGATATAATGCATAGGTACTCGTATTTTTGATGCCCTTTACGTTCGGAAAGTCCTAACGAATTGGTGGAAAGTTGAAGCAGTAGGGTATTACCTCCCACTGCAAATCCAAGCGTGGAGTCTCGCTGAATCAATGGCAAAAACAACCCCAAGCTTCAGTAACATGCAAATTCGAACGCGTGCCCTTGAACACGCAAATCTTTCTAAACGGTCCAGCGCGTGGCACCGATGAAGGGGAGCATGTCGCAGCAAGAAGACTACAGGGACGCATTTCCTCTGCCGTGAGTGCTCATCAGGTGTGGAAGACAAATCCCCATTACGTCTTATTTCTTTTTCAATAAGATTCACCACGACATTAATAAGGCTCGACGAAATCATCGAGTATCTTGGTGGTATTTGATAAATTGGGTCGTTATCCGATTGCGGTGGAATATTTATTTTGATGGTCGAACGAAACGGAACTATTTCGCTCCCGGCGTTTATATTAATGGAAACTAGTTCATTAATAATTCTTCTGTCATAATAGTCTAATAATTAAAGATGCTCCCGGAATGAACTAATTTTCCCTGCCCTGAATGAACCAAACTAATGTCGAAGGAATTGTCGTCCTTGTGTCAACTTAGATCGGTTTCTGAAGATTCACGGGAAGGTCACTTCTCTGGTATGCTTGAAAGTGCGTATAAAACTTTGAGAATCTCTATGAAGAACCTCCTCGCAACCAACGCGATCTCACCACTTGGTATCGGGAATGTCTAAGCGCCTAAAGTTAAGGGTATTCAATTTTAATTGAGATACCGGCGAAGAAATAGGGAAGCGTTTACGTTTAAGCTATTCTGAATTCACCCCGGGGTGTTATATATATTCTCGGGAAGCATAGCACCCTGGATGGCATGGGAGTTGTTAGCGCGGATTTTTGAGCTAATGACGTGGGCATTTCAGGAATGTCTGCGGGTCTAATTAGTGCGACGCTGAATCTTCAACTTGTCTGCCAGCATATAGCGTAACGGAAGAATTCGAACATTCAGCATTTTGTCCGTTAACAGCCGTGCTATCATCATCTAGGGGTATAGGGGACCTGGGTACATACTTTTTTCTTGCTTTACGCTATTGCTCTTCTGTTACTAAATATTGGCTCATGGCCTTTTCAATCCCGTTATCTTAAACCACGTTAGATTTTAGGAGCATACCGTAAGGTACGTTCCTAAAATTTAACTCACACGGTTATGTTTTAGGGATGAACGTCCCCCTAAACCACACGTATGTATACCCGCGCAGTTGACGGGAATTGATGCGATTCGCTGTGTCTGAAATGGGCTCAGCAGTTGAATATAAAGATTTTTTATCCTTTGCTAGTAGGATCGAGCGTAAAAATAACAGTAAACTCATTTTCACGCCCGTTTAAAGCTTTACCTTGAGAAGTAGCGTGCATTTCTCAGTTTGACGGGATCAAAAAGTCATTTTAGCTGGAAAACGTTCGCCTTTTCCTAGTATTCCTCCCGAGGACTTATTGGACCATAGATTTCGAGAGGGCCGGCCATTCTTTTTGCGTAGGCGTCTAATTGTCCGGACTGAGAGGAGCGACGCATAGCATCATCAACGGCACCTATAAAAGGGTTTCTAGGCGGGAGGACGGCCCCACACGTGTGCACGAGGAGACCACACCCATTTCCCAGGCACCTTCGTTCCGACGGTGCCCCCTCGGATGTGTGCTGGCTAACGGTATCGCTTTTTAGCGAAATAACTCCCTTGTTTTTATCGCCTTCGAATTTCCCCCATCTTTTGTTTGCAGCGAAATATCAAGACCTTTCATTTGCGCATTTCGGTGGGCCCATGCGGGGTGAATAAAAAAAATAATAAATAAATAAAAAACAGGTCCGTCCGCCGTACCTATTTATTTCCGTGCGAGGGCACTTTTCGGGAGGCGTGAGGGAGCGGCTGTCGACGTGCCTCCGCCACGGGAATGCCACGAAGGTGATTTCGGCGAAAGCGGCTCTTTTTTTTTTCAGTGCGCTTCCCAAGCACGCCCGCCGCGTGAAACCTCTTTTTGAGGGTTTTTCGGCGCGTCTTCGGTAGTGATTACGACGAAAGCTGTTCAGAATGGGCATTCATTTCCAAACGTCGTACGAGATAAGTGCCTACGAAACGACTGATCCTATTCTCAGGTGGGGCTGGAGTTGCTTCGAGTGTTCCTTCGTGGCGTGCTCCATGCGGTCGGCAGCATCTGTTTTCAAGACTGGTCTCGCCGTTTGGGCGCTGAATTAAGCCCCAATCATTTCATTTGCATAGGTACCCTAACCTTGAGTCTTAATTGTGTTGAGCATTTTAACGGCACAGATGAATAGATGGATTTAGTAGAATGAGTTATTGTTAAATAGTGTTCTTCTCTGGAATATTTCTCGAAAAATCCGTGAAGAATCGTCGTCATCGTAATGGGGTTTCAATCCAAGGATTGGTTTATAGCAGCTGTCCAAGGCTTGGTGTTGCTTGCCAATCTCTTCATTGCCTCATAGTTCCTCGCGCCGACGTCTTTCTTCACATGTTTCTCATAATTTATCCTTGACCTTCCTCGGAGGCTTTTCCCTTCTAAGGTTCCTCCCATGATCTTAAGTAAACTAGTATGCCTCCGAATGTATCCTAATAGAATCCTCCATTCATTTTCTTAGTGTCTTCCATATAGGTGTCTCCTTCACTCACTCTTCAAAGTACTCTTATGCACGTTATTTGATCTAATAATTAATTATGTTTTCATCATCGTCGGATCGCATTACCTTCGCCTCTAATCTATTTTTCCCGCTACTGCTGTCGTCTCCGCCTCACAGCTGTAGAAGGGTGTACGCCGCGTGCAGGTTTTTATGAACCGTGCGAGGAATGAAACGTCTCCTAATTACCCGTTGATCTTTATATGATCATTTGATAACCAATGACGGGACACATTAGTTAACCGTGCCTCATAGCATGAATACAGATTTTAATTTTCGCCCGACTTGAAACGAGTTAAAACCTGCCTTTAGCTATGTGCTCATTTTTTTGTGGAAAACTACATTAAAATGTCACAGTCCTCGTAAAAAGTGATTAAATTGTTTAAAATTTAGGAAAAGTATGACGAAAGCTACAATAACTATGTCAGTATGTGAATTAACTCACGGTAATTTGGAATAGTAGTCCTGATTAACTTAGGGCATCCATTACTTTCTTTTACATTAGTAAAAAAAGATAGGTATTATGCACCAACTGTTTCAATATTAGAAAGCCTTTGTAAATGAGATGATTTACTGTTACTTGCCCATGAAGTCCATAGGAAAGATTTTTAGAATCTTACCGACGAAGTTTATTTGCTGGAGATAGTCGAAAAATAACTAATAATAACAAATTCCGATTCACCTATATCCTTAAAATGAAATATCGTTTTTACTTATTAATTTTAATTTTTTTGCAGAATTTCTGTCGAAAGACCTTTGGAATAGCAGGAATTAAACGATAAAGACATCGCCGTATCACATGCACAACATTGCCTGGAGTTACTGGTACGAGTACTCGGCTTTTCCTCGTCTGAATTACTGTGACCTCTACCATTCGCATTCGGTTATATCAGGGGTGAAACAGCTGCCTGCAATCGGGATATTATTTTTAATGACAAAGTGAAAGAAGCTACGCTCCCCAGAGCAGAAGCGCGAACACATGAGTTTCGTAAGGCGCGCGTGTATATATATATATGCGCGTTATAATCGTCGTTAAAAACGTGGATAACGAAAAATGCCATCGCCGTTCCCTGAATTTCGCGCTGGGGGAGGCACGTTAGCCGATTTTCGGTGCTGTCACGAATCGTTGGAGCTGGGTCGCGCGAGATCCGTGATCGCCGTTAGCTGTGCTGCAGGGGGAAATAATGCGTTATGTTGAGCGATAGTGATAACGCGCCCAATAAAAAAATTCCGCGATCCTGCACCAGATTGCCCTTTGGGGTCCGTTCTGCTCCATGCGCCGGAGCGTCGATGTCCAATCGTCCAAAGAGAGGCAGTACGTGTAATGTAACTAACTACTCGATGCAATGCTTACCGGGGCCGCAAGCCATACATCCTTTGGATGCAGTGAATGCAGACCTTTCTTTCCGGATCGCGCTATGATTGAGAAAATCACTTGGTCGAGAAAACATCCGCTTGCATAAACGGTTTATTATTCCATTTCGATTCGGGGAAATCAGTCGCAATGATTGAGCCTCATCTACCCTGAAATGATTTTGAAAGTATGGAAATCGGTTCGAAATGGATTTCTTTGATCGAGAGAATTTCGATGAATGACGTCGTCATGCTCACCGCGAGGGTATATTTATGTCACAATTTATTTCGAGTTCTTATTTATGCCAATAGAGCAATCAACCGAGGAAAATATATCGTCTTAAACATCAGGCAAAACCCCCTACGCGTAAAAGCTGACGGAATAACGAAGTGCCAAGGATTTTTTCGTGCTAACGTTTTAGTGTGTACCCATTTCGCACAACTTCGGCCGAAGTGTTGCCATTCACGATTTGTAGGCGTGTCTTTGCCGTCAAATCACCTTGCCAGTTGAGACAGCCCTAAACGAACATTTCTGATTGTATTGAACATTGACGACTCTTGAACATACCGTTGAACTGTTCACATTATTTATCGAATTTTATTGAAGCTGTGAAACAGTACACCAACATATAACGCTGGACCCGTAAGGGAGGATAGAAATGCATTTCATACATGCCGTGCAGCGTTTAAAGAGATTGGATGACAGCCTCCTCCACAGTATTCAACTCGATGGTTGTTTCTGATATGTGAGGGTATGGCTTACGTCTACATGGTATCCTGCAAGCCAACACTTGGGTGAATGGCAGTGGGTGTTTCCATACCAGACATACACTGTCAAAAATTATACGTTACTCGATTTTGAGTGATATACGGAGAGGTTATGAAATTCAAGCGATGGAAGTGCATTCTACAAACATCTTCACGTGCATGAAAATAGCTAAGTATAAAATACTGCCCTGCGTATGCGTGACGAGATACTAACTGGGTCACTTAAGAATAAAATATAGTTTCCTTTGTACTGTCATCGATAATGATTCTGATCTTTGAGTGTAGAAAACATCATGAGTGCTAAAAATGCATATCGCATTTTCGCATGTGTATCACGATTGCTATTTTGAACCACCTAATTTCTAAAAATATATTCAGTTAATATGGAATCAAGTTCACGCTACATAGTTTTATCTCCCAATCACAATAACTGACTCGAAGGGTAGGCATAGGTAGATATTGATTGTATTGATAGGTAGGTATTGCTCATAGAGCTAATCTCGAACTAAGCCCTTTTTTATTATTAATGGTAATCTACCAGTTGAGGTAGGTTTCTGATGGACACACGCCTACAGTAATACTTTCTTCATTTCTGCATACTTTCTGACACCCTTAATTCCATCCAACATGCTTAATCTTTTCCTCCCTCTCCCTCGCTTACCCAACATCTACCCTCTATCACATTCTTAAGCGTGTGATATTCTCACATTGAGACATTGGGAGCTAGTTTCTTTCTCTATACCTGTGTAACATACCATTTCCTGAGAAGTAATGATGTACAGAAAAACGCAAGTCTTGGATTTTACATGATGTTCTCCCGGGATTTAAATCGAAGGCCTTCCAATAATTTCCCTTTTAGTTAGGCTATCGAGCTGCATGTGGAAAACCGGGGGAGGGGTATTATTGAGCGAAATTTGTTGGGAGTAAACAAATCCGATTTCAAATAAACCATCTCATTGATCGACTGCGACGGATATAAACGATCACCGATCAAATATAATATTTATTCTTACTATAGAAGGAAGCAATTTTTGAGGCTCACTGGAAAGACTAGATAACCTCATTTGAAATCGAAGAGAAAAAAAATAAAGGTAAACCATAGGTACACGTGCAATACTTAGTGAAAGGATTTTCGCTCGCACGCAATATACCTACTTGCACTCATACCTACCCTTCACGCCGTTCCTTCTCGGGGTAGGTACGTTAAAATGAAAGACAGAGTTTAGGTAGGTCATGGTAGGAAAATTGCTCCTTTTTACAATTTTCCCCCATACTGTCCAAACCTTTTATATTCTTACGTTCCTGTTACATCCGTTCGTTGTTTCACGCTCGCTATTCTTTTCCTGGGGCCTCTAATACTATTCATCGTTTTGAGCGTTTCTTCGGCCACATTCATCCATGACTTTCTTGGTCTGCCCCTGCCTCTCAAAACATTTACTCTTCTCTCACATATCTGTTTGGTGATTCGACTCTCATCCATTCTGTCAACATAGTCAAACCAGCGTAGCACACGCCTTCATACTTGTCCATTACCGGTGCATCCATTCCACGTTCTTTCATGACTCACTCATTCCTCTCACCCTATCTCTCTTATTTGTATTACAAACACTCCCCAAGCACCACATTTATGCTTAACCTGGCATATTCAAATTTTAACTCCCATCCAGTGATGTGAGGAGGAGTACGCTTTTTGTGCACTACTATTTTTGCTCCTTTAGAAGACGTTTCATTCTGATGTACTGCACATACGATAAGCAATCTTTCTGTCGACATTCGCAGGACTTTTATTCTCTCATCTGCCCTAGTATCTTTCACAAACTATTCTGCGAAAATATACAAACACATTAATGCAAATTTTCAATTATTTCACCGTTGAAACTCATTATTCAATCTTCCTTCCCATTCTCCTTATCAAATGAATTGAACTTGAAAGCCGTTGTATATTAATGAGAAAATTGATCTCTACGGCCTAAAATAATTAGAATAACAAGAGGGAAACTCCAATGGGCGTAACAATATAGTAATAATAATATATTATTACGGCCATTGAAGTTTACCCCTATTTATCTTAACTATTTTAGGCCGTAGAGCTCAATTTTCTCATTAATATACTATGGCTTTCAAGTCAATCGAGCTTAATAAATACCACCAACTGAAAACCATAATCAGTTTAATCGGCGAAGACATTAGATTTTTGAAAACTTGTAAATATAATAGGGTTTTCCCATCATTTATTTTCTCTTTACCCAAATGCAAATAGCAAGGGTATCGAAGTATACCGTTGGAGTTTCCCCTTGTTATCTGAGTTCCTTATCAAGCTCAGATACTTTCCTTATAATCTCCAATTTTGAGTATGCTCAGTATATCCTCCTTTTGTTTTTCTAACAATTTGTAGTGGTTGTTATCAGGGGATTCACAAAACCCATATTTTCGTAATAAAAATAGTGATTTGCTTGATTTTTTTTGGTTTTGACTCTCCCCAAAGACAATAAATCCTTTCCTTGAACAAAGATTCAGTTTCTGTTCGGAAACAATTATTTGCCGGGCAGTAACGTTTGTTCGGAAATATTTAAATGCCAAACCCACTCATGAGTACTCTGAAATCACTAAGGGTGAAATGAATAGAATTACGCATAAAAGCAATGGGATTCCTGGCAGGCCGCCAAATACTTGTGAGAGTGAAATCTAAAACGCAGCCGCGAAGAGAGCTCAAGTAGAAGCACTTACTTCACGTGAAGAAATGCCCCAAAGTGTCCGAATGAAAGAGGTTCATTTTTAGATAAAAATACCTACTTAATGCTCATTTAAACTAATCAATGGGGGAAAAGCCGACGACCAGAGTTGTAATCTCGTCGAATCACTGACATTCTTCGTCAATATCACCTGTCGTCCTTACTTAAGCTTGGGAGTAGTCAGAAGTGATTGATTCTCCCCAACAAGTGGATTCCAAGGGGCATGTGTTCGTGTTTGCCATCTGTTCGCCATCGTTGCCCTCGGCGGCCGCCCACTGCCGGTGTTTTTTTTTCGCTGGAAACACATTCCCTCCAGGGAAATTAGTGAATGTGTTCTCAGGCACAGCACTGGGAGATCAATTATATTACATATTTACTTTCCCATTGAAATTATGTACTCGATGTGCGCTAATATCTTACTTTGCTACCTTAGCTCAAATTTGATAGCCTTTTTCATTTAAGTTTTTCCCATGAAGTTTTCTATTGAATAATGAATTCTGAAGGCCTTCTGTAGTTGATGCTGAGCAAAATTTTAGTGATTTAGGTTTTTTAATGCAAGAACACTGCATATTCTTTCATGAAACAATTTTTGTTATATACTTAATTAAAAATAAAATCTCCCTAATGTTCTTCGGGTATAGGGGTTCAGATTATTTTTTGTTCAGTCATTAATTTTCAAGTTTCGAACGTTATGTTGAATAGAAAACATTGGTGAAATAGATAAACTGCTCAATCCTTATTTTGTAGAGTGAGTGAGATTGCAACTTTTTTCTACGACTTTTATCGGAAGGCATAGATTGAAGTACAAGAAATGTTATGAAGCGGACACATTAGGGATACATTACAAAAAAATAAATGTTCATGTACTCATTACAATTGAATGCAGAGAGGTACACCATGCATCCAATAAGTCGGAAAGAAAGATAAATACACTTGTGGAACAAGAAAGGTTTCTTACATTTATCTTTATAAGTTAAAATGTCTTCGGGAAAACAACCGCACAAGAAAATGGTTTGACAAATCTCCGAAACCTGCGAAATACGAGAAATGAAAAATTAAGTAATTGTAATAATTTTGTATATACAAATACATTTTACTGACACTATAAATTCTTGACTCGCATTTGTTTACGATCACAGTAAAAAACGAATACGATGCGGATGTATTTCTATTGAATGGCTATTTGAATGGGAAAAAATATTACATTTAGATCATCCATTAGCGCCCCTCACCTTTTGTGAGCGTACTTCTAACACCATACCACTCCCTCCCCTGGGTGCCGACGCACCCGTGTGGTGTTCATCACTGTTTAGATTGGTTAGATTAGGTGGCACAACGATCAATTTGTTTTGTACGAGGGTACACAGCTGAGTGGAACGGAATGTGTGCCCACTCATAGATCGCCAATTCTGACAGCTGAAGAGGGTGAACGGAAGAAAAAAAAACCTCCCCCTCGGAAAATGATAGATAGTTACGTAGATATTTTGTGAAATTCCTTGGAATTTCACAAAATAGGGTCGTGATATTATTCTAAATAATAAAAAATTTTGTGTGTATATATATATATATACTTATTTATATATATATATATATATATATACTTATATATATATATATATATATATA
>LYUA01000078.1:1296028-1310913 GCA_002093875.1 Calopteryx splendens | reverse complement strand
AGTGCACGGTCGCTGGCAGGTTCCGCCGAATCTTGGAGTCGAAGGTTTACATAATAATCCCCCAGTTCCCGCGTTTTGAAATTCCGTGGAAGGCATCTCTATTTCGTTTCCTCACACATTCTTAACCTCGGATTTTGAAATTCTAGGAAAATTTCCCTTTGATATCTCTCTCATTGTGGGAAATCCTGAATGTCATCAGCAATGTGCATAGCGACACTGTCATATTAGAACGGTCAGAGTATACAATCTATACGGATTTGTCGATGGATTTCAACAATATGTTTAATGCTTTTCCACCTCTAAACGCGAAGGATGAATTAGGAACAGCAGCCTCAGTTAATTAACGTTACACAAAATATTTACCTAGATTTATAGCAGGCGCAGTCTCGTAGCAAGAGTTTAAATGAATTGGAAATGCTAGAATGTAAGCCAGTGGAAACTTCCGTGGTAATATTTGAAGACCGTGTCAAGTTTCAGAATAAATTTGCGAGGGATCGTTTATGTTTGGTATGTTTGAGATTAACTTAAGATTTTTTTTAAGTGTTCAGTCATTTCTTGTTTCTCTTAAGTCCATTTTCCGCTTATTAAGTCATTTACCGAGGTCGTTCCGAGTTGAAAAGGAAAACAGTGAATGAGGAGAGGGATTTCAAGCCCATCTGATTGTGTTGCTTCACATCCCCTGATTACTCAGCGTTCACCAATGACTTTCGACGTATACATTTAGAGGTTAAAAGGTAGAGACCAAAGACGACGTTCTGAATGGACGTCAAATTTACCATGGACGCTTCTGATTGCAGTTAATGTGTATGGTTTACGCACACATTTCCATGCGTAGGAGGGTGTTCCCTGCAATTTAATTCGCGTCGGTACCTGTTTTGGCACTCCCTCTCTTGTGTCATCCACAGGGCGAAATTGCACGGCACGGTGTGGAAAAGAGATGTGGGCGGGGGGGGCGAGGGAAACATTGCCTTTGGGAAAATTCAAATGTGAGAGAGCGAAAAAAATATCTTATCGTCGGGAAAACCAGTTGTTAGGAAATCCGCATTCCAGGAATCAATTCGCTCCCAGGATAACTCTCCCTATAAGCGAGAGGCGCGGGTGACGGCTGCCACCTGAAGTCACAACCTAACCGCTTGTATTTATGTGTTGAATGTCATTCTGCGGACAAAGCTCTTTCGATGAAGTATTTCTTTGTTTAATATTTTTTCTTACGTTCATTTTCCACGCAATAATCATGCTCATTTAGACAATAATAAATACGTCAGCCCATTTCCTTTAGCAAATTGTTTTCATCGCTAAGCCTAATGCTTAAACAAAATAATCTAGATCTATTTAGCGGTTGACGATCAGCCTGAAGTGTTGAGTAGTTGGATGGATTACGACTCAATTCATCATTAAACCGAAAAAAAATTCTATCCAAGGGGTTACCTAGTCAATTTTGGTCATAAAATTCATTATCTACAGCCAAGCCCATGGAAACAAAAAAATATCAAGCCATAATTTGAAAATGGTATGGGGACTATATTTTGTCGTTTTAATTTTTGACATCAAAATGGAAGTTAAGGAAAAAAATGTACTCATAAACCACTTTTTCTCCTTGTCATTCCTTAACTGTGACTCCATAGTGCTTTTTAGGAAACCAAACCACTAAACAGTAGGACGAGATCAGTCAAGCGGTTTTACCCTCCCGCAGAATGACCTTTTTCTTAAGCAACTCTTGTGGTTCAGATGCACGTGAGTTATATCTGTAAATTAAATGCCCTGGCAAGAGATTAATATCACAGAGAAGCACCCTGTAAGCAGTAGCGAGTGTGAGGCATATCGTGTTATTTATTTCTGAAAATTTTTTACGTTTGTATCTTAATAGGTATTAAAGATTAATACGGCCTCTTATACACACATACGGGGTTATAGATCATCACCGAGAAGGCAGAAAATGTTACCTCTGCTACGCGCTTCAATCCGTGTCAATTTGATTCTTTAGTGATAGTAGAATTTAGTATTGAATATGTACCCTTAAGTAGAGTAAACCTTTACGAATCATATCTTCTTTCACTAAGACGATTTCCGCCCTAATTTCCGCTCTCAGACGGTTTCCGGCACCTCTGGCTCATATGAAGCCACTGCCGGTGACATCTTGCCTCAATAGGTGTCAGAACGGCTTGGTTCTCAAATACTTGGTTTTCAGTAAGTATGTACTCTTACTATCGAGCTGTTCCCTTATTTCTCTCGTTATGTATTTTTTCCATTGCTCGAAAGTAATTAAAAAATTTAGCCATAAAACCAAGGCACCATATGGCAGACAAATTCTTCGTCGAGACTACGAGAGAAATAAAATTACATTACTGGCCTTATAGTGGCGTAGCAGCTCACGGAGGATGCAGCAGCGGGGCGGAGGGGGGAGGAGGGGGTGCTGCAGGGCCCATCGTAAAAGTTGTTTAACCCCACTTATGATGCGAGAGACCGTATCTCCCCTCCCTCCTCGCCCAGCTGCCATCGTTCCCCGGTCCTTTTATGCGCGAAAAATTCCTCCACGAAAACCACCCTCTCGCCTCACTCGCCCACCCATTTAACATCTGGGTCCACGGAGAGCTACATCGCATCGGCCTCCGCTCTTCTCTCCCTCACATCGCTCCCCGTCCTCCCCCGCTCGCCCCCTCACTCATACTAAACATCCGCCACGGCCCATCCCCTTCCAATACTTTTACTCTCCCAGCTGTCATTTCGTTTGCACTCGAAAACTCTTAAATCCAGTTCAAACTGGCTGTAGTCCTCAAATCCACTCCAAACGAATCCTTTCTTATTATGGGTTTTTAGGCGACCGACCACTTGGTGGGTTCGTGGGTAATTAGGGCGCATAATATTTTTGGGATGATAGAAAGAGGGCGGCTAGAAAACATGCGTGCGGTATTAATCTGGTCACAGATAAACTGAACAAGGCCTCAAAGTCTTGTAGGTATCCCATGCGAGGATGGAGTGGTGACTGCAAAGGATGTGTCCTCCACCACTTGGAATTAGAGTTAGAATTGGATCGTGGGCTCGCGAAAATTACATAGCGGTTAATTCAGTTCGTCTAGTTTGGGCAGTCAAAATCCGGAAAACGGGTTAAGCCAATAAGCCTTTAGGACAACCGATATGTCACTCCAAACGGTCAATCATTGATCCTCCCCTCAGATTAGCCACCGTCACCGGTGTCTTGTGCTCAGCACAAACAAAAGCTACATCTAGTTGTTGGTGAATCACCAGCTAAACAGTTCAGTCTAAAGCACCAAAAAAATCCAATGTTTTGATACATGAATTATCTTTGATTGCCATTCTTTCATCATAGTCTAATTTCCTAACATATTCCCAGAACTTAAAGTTGTGCTACTTGATTAATGTGGTACATATTTATAGATTGACTGTATGAAAAAAATTGGATTTAACCCTTTACGGCCTTAGGACATTTTTCTAAAAATAAAGCTCAAGCTCAGGGCTCAATTTTTTAAGCTCAATTTTTTACCTTTCCGTATCGATTTATATTTTAAGAAAATTTGATGGCTATTTCTGATTCTTTTTCTTTAGAACAGTGTTTCCACTAAATCAAACAAATTAATAACTTTTAAAACTTCCGTGGGCCTTATTTCGGTCGTCACATTTAAATTGGGGAAACTCGCCGCTCGTATTGCTAGATGAATAACGAGATCACTCCACACAAATCCATCACCCCAACGTCAGCCTTTTCATTTGGTGAACGCTATGTACTCACTAATCGCTCGCAGAGGGGTTTATATTTTTGCTATAGTAAGTGAATTTCTCTACATGTTGCTAGACGTTTAAGTAATTAATTATTGAATTAATAATATATAAAACATTGAATTTACCCATTAGACAACCGTCTGAAATGAGATTTTTTCTGCAAAAAATAACGGAGTTTCCCTTGAGCCCTTGAGCAAACCAGAAATCGGATTGAATATGAAACACACACCCTGCGTGGATTTCGATAGCATCGTCTCCATGAAAGGAAATGATATCACTTTGTATCTCAATTTACATAAGGCTTCTTGGTCCCTACTTTTTTTTTGCACCTGTCATAAAAGTTAAATACTTATTTAATATCACAGGAAAACCGTTGGTGGCGCAAGGAAACGAACTTGCTCCTCAACCCAGAAAATGTGTACTTACGTCAAACGCTTTATAGTCACTGTCTGCGGTGAGCTCTACCGTAACCAATCAGAAACCTTGGGACTGATAACCATGTTTTTTATGCAACGCCATCCAGTGGGGAAAAGGTCGTAGTTTCATTGAATACGTCACCAGCTGAGCAAAGTGGCCCCTCACACGGAGAATATAATTTCATAGTTACCTGCGTGGCCATTCACAAACTATTCTATTTTCCCAGCACGAGGTTCTCTACCTTCTGATGAGATGTAAAATTGATCCCGCATTCCGATACTAAATTCATATCCCCCCCCTTTCCTCTCACCACTGTCACTCTGTTTACCTCTTTCGCCCCCACCCACCCCCAGATCCACCTGACCCACCCTGTCCTTTTTCTTAAAAACGCCAAGCATTTGAGTCTTCCTCTTCCAGCGCCCCCTTTCAGGTGTCTTCTCCCCAGCGTCGTCTCCCTCGCATGTCCCCATCCATTGTCCCCCTCTCGTGCGGCCAATCTCTTCACGTCGTCCTTACCCGTCGCGTTCTCTCCGAATCTCCTTTGTCTTCTGGGAACCCTTCTCTCCCCTCACCGCTTCCTTCCCTCCCCCCGCTTCCTCCTCCCATTTCCCTCGCAGGATCTGCCGGAGAAGGAAATCGGAAGGACAGGTGGATGCCGGGGAAAGATGTCCTTCCTTCCATCTCTAGTCTGCCGTTGGTGCGCGGCGAAATACTTACCTACACGTGCATGGCATGCATTGTACGCGAACTCATTTACATGGCAATCGCTGCACTCAAACTGCATGCTTAGTTCTTTCAAGGGGGTTGTGGAGGAAAGTCATCCTTTTAACCGAGGGATTTACTGCTCCTAAGACTTGACGACATGAAAGATTTTTGCACAAATAGGTGTGCACAGATTCGAGTGAGGCAACAAGAATAAATTCTGTTCATTTTATTTCGTCCATAAGCAAATTCTCTTGTTTAAAAGGAGTGGTTGGTAAAATGGAGGGATTATTCCATGTGCTGCCTAACTTGAATTCTTGGAGAAATTGAAATCCGTAGACCGCTTTAGGTTTATTGTTTATGTTCATCCCAATGGAATTTATTGCGAAATATTTTGTTGAAAAAATTAAAGTATGTTATAAAAATATTAGGTAATGCTATTGATTCTCTAATGTTGATAATGTTGATATGTTTGTAAATCTATGTGAAACTGTCCACCAAATTATTAGGAATATTTTAAATTAATGTAGTCTCCCTGGTACCTTATCGGTGGAGAAAAATGCATTTAAAGAGTCTTCATTGATTTCCAATCTGTTTTATATGGTGCATGCCTAGAGTAATGTGTATAAGGATGTGGGTATTTATAAAAAGTATCTAAATATACGTTGGAAAATTATTTTATAAATTTATTAAAGGAAATGACTTTTATTCCTTCATGCACTCATTTTCAAGTTCTTTGTTAGTATTCCTATCCGGTACGAGATGCCATTTCCTATAATGCACGTGCTATTTTATCCTAATGATTTTAACTCTACGTTAAAAGCCTTGGGCTTTAGTAAGTACATATTCTGTTTCAATGAAGTATAAATACCTACCCTCGCGGGAACAATTCTCTCCCTTGCGTTTCCTCTGCCTGGGCGTCTAGAATGCTCGAGCCGCAAGGAACTTCCCCCTCAAGCATGCTTCCTTTCTTCCTGTTCCTCTTCCTTTTGCCTTGGCCAGGGAAGCAGAAAGACTTCCAGGGGTCTCAGAGGTGAGACTGGCGTCGAGATGCGTGCAACGTAAAAAGGACTCCCTAAATTTCTCTCTTTCACTCTCTCTCTCTCTCTCCCACACACCCCCTCCTCTCCTCCGAAGGGATGAGACGGAAAGGCGCCATGACATATCCCCCCTCCTATACTCTGCCATTCTCTCTACTCTGGTATTTGCCTTCTTCCGACCTGCTACTTGCCCACGCACCTGTACGCCACTACTCTCGCTCCCTTTGCTGCCCCCCCCCCATCTCCTCCCACCAGAAAGGCAGGGTCTTTCTGAATGCTTTTATGCCAACTTGCTCCGTTTCGTCGTGGAGCATTTAAGTGTAGCGGATGTTTTATTTGCTTCTGCAAGGAGGGTCTCTGGACGAGGTCGCCGTGTGTTTCCATGCGCCGCCGCCCTGATTCCGGTCCGGTACACACAGACTCTAAACTGACTTTGCTTTTTATATTTCGGTGAAATGGGAGGAGTTTATTCTTAGATGTCTGAGGATAATCATACTATCTATATTGTTTTTGTGTTGCTTCTTCAAAAGCTTTCCCACTTTCAATTTGCGTTGCGTATTGGAATAAATTGTTTTCCTTTTTATTACTATTGGTGAACCTGCCTTTGCATTGATCTCTCAAAACATACGCGCCTTTAATTATAAATACAAAATTGGTACAATACCACATATTACATTTGCTTTCCAATGATAAAATTTATGTCTAAAAATATATATAGGTAATGAAGTTTGAGCGTGAATTGCGCTATCAAATCTTCTCATGCTCCAGATACATGTTTTTTTTAAATGTAAGCATGAAAGTTACTATTCATATCTATTTGTCAGAAATAGAAAAGGAATTTCAAAATACTAAATTGAATATTGCCATTGGTCTGGAGGGAGGCAAAGTTTTTCATGCATGGAGTATATCGCGTATTGAATGACTTGATATCGTTTTGATTAAATCTGTAGTGATGCTTCATTATATACGTTGTAATTCAATGTATTCAACTCAAAATATTCAACGTATTATATAACCTCGTACCTTTCCGTGATGCTAAGATTAATTATTATTTTTTTGGCACCATACATTTTTTAATTCATATACAAATGAAGAATTATAAGCAGAATTTTTTCTCCTTATTCCTTCTGTGATAATTATTTACTATTATTTGCTCAAGTCTAGAAAAATATTGCCTAAGCATTGAAAAAATCTAATGATAACTGATGGTAATGATAATGGTAAATGATAATGGTAATGCCTTCCGTTTCATTGTAATTGACATTAAGGTTAGTAGATATCTTAAAACTTTCATGGCGACTTTCCAAAGAATAAATGTGCGCATTTATTTACACGCGAAAAGTTTTTAAATGAAAGCACACAAATATATTCACGCAACTCAATCCCATGTGTGCAAAAATGGGTGATCCCAATGCGGGATTAAGTAATGCCTATTCAAGCGTTTTGAGCAAATGCCCGTGGCCTCATTTTGCTAACTGAATGCTTCATTTGACTTCTCCTTATATTTTCTAGTGCTACTCATATTTGAGGAGCGACATCTAGTGTAGTACGTGGCTTTCAGTGTCTCAATAGCTCTCCAAGAGGAGAGGCATATTACTCATTGGCTGTTAACTAGAAGTTTGAAATAAAATGTGTCGTAAGGGAGAGCAGATATTAAACCTCGGATGTTTTTGCTTTCATTCGAGTTAATATCAGCATCTCCAGTGGTGCATGGCGAATCTTTGATTTCTACTCTCACGTATCCTTCTCTCTTTTTTTTCTAGGTAAGTGTTCCAACTCGTCCTCTGCAGTACAAACTGGGTCAGCAATAACGGAAACATATCTCCGTGAGTCGTTCCGTTTTCTCCTTCACTTTTTATTCCATGGATGCTCCCGTGTGCTGACGCTGGGCCTTTTTTTTCATTTCCTCGACTCTTCTGCAGATGGATCCAAATTCTCTTTCTGCATAGCTATATTTCCTAAGGGCGTCGATTTAATTTTTTTAATTAGGTTAAGAAGTTCCCATGTATTGTCAATACTAATTTCGTTCCAGCGTGAACATAAGTGTGCCTAATTGTGAGTATGAGAGTACCGTTTTTGAAAAAAAAACTCAATTTAATAGCCGCTGACAGTACTATCTTTTTAACGCATCTTAAGCGAACTTATTTTATTTTGGATGCTGGTTTTGTTTTGTATCTAAAACGCAGTACATTTTTACGCCATCACATAATATTCGATTTTTCTGTATTCACTTAAATCCTTGCGCTTAAAAATGCATTTTTGAAAATTTCACCAAAATCCTTCTCCGCAAAACTGCACGGAAAACCGTCCTATTCCCTGAGGTTGAAGTTGACAATTCTCAATCGGTACGGAAGTAGACCGTTTCTTTGAAATGTCTATTTCAAAATTACGAGTACCTAATCCCTGAATATTTCATTTTTCTCCCGCAACCGCGGGCATTTATCAAAAAGGTACTTAGCAAGGTATTTATCAAAAAGGTACCTGAGCATAATATTGATATGCGATAAATTCTCTCTTCCTTAATTTAGCAACGTTCTTACACCCGTTGCATCCTCGAATTCTGCAAACACAGGCCTGAAAGTTGCACTTTTGCAAGTGGAGAAGTGGATGTCAGGCGTGCATGGAGAAAATATCTACCGCATCGTGTGGATTTTTCTCGGACACCACTATCTCAAGACCAGTCATTAATCTCACCGCCGAGCATTACTGTCAACTGTGCCACTTTTGAGCAAGAGAAATAATGATCCTTTGACTTATATTCTCTTCATATCCTTTGCCTCCTCCCCTTCCTTCGCCATAGCTGCTCGAATGAAAGGACAAGAGTGATTTTCCCCTATATTGCACTTTAACCCAGCGGTCATAAATAAGAAATGATTAAAAATCCAAGGTAGTGCCCAAAAGGAGGAGCGATGCCTAGTTCACTCGGGACTCGAAGAATTCAGACGGAGTGGTGGAGGGGAGATTGGGAGTGGTGAGATGGTGAAGGGAGCATCTACATATACATATATCCTGCAAGCAACCCCTAGGGTGTGTGGTTGTGGGTGAATCCACACCAGACATGCACCGTCAAATTATTCATTGCTCTAATGTTAGAAACAAATGGAGAGGTTTTGAAATTCAAGCAATGGAAGGAAATTTTGCAATCAGCTTTATGGTCACTACGTATCTAAGTTAAAAATATATGAGCTGTAATTCCAAATCTAACTACGAGGAATGTTCAATGAAGAGTGATCATAAATTTTTAGTCGCATTTTTGTTGTGCAAAAATTAGATCTCGGAAAACAGAACATGTTCCCAACTTCGCTTCCGCAAACGGCTTCCGCTTTATGGCAATTAAAAAAAATATGTGCTCCTCATTGAACAGCCCTCGTACATTTACATCTAAATCTAGTTATTAACCTGTAGCCCGCCGCGAGGACGCATGGCAGGGGGTATTAGGTCACCAACTATTAATGGCATTGACTATTGTTGGCAATCTGCATGTGTACTCACATGGAAAGTTCCAAATGGCCACGAAATAACTCCCGTCCATGTGGACGTTCTTAGTATTTGTTTCTTTTTTTCAATTTGCGGTCTTAGGTCATAATATTCAATATGTGAAGAGGAATGTTTAAATTAGATAGAGTTGTAAGATATAAACTAACTTTTGGTGATTTAAAAACAAGTTTGCTCCGAGGTGAAACTTTAAAAAGGAATACAAATAATTTAATTAGTACCTTTGGCTTTCGCCACCTTTTTCGGGACCATTTTTCTAACCGTGGCGTTGAATTTGAAATATATGTTTCAATGTAAAGAGCATTTATTCGCATGGTCATATTTAATGGCTCAATCAAATTGACGAAAACGACCCTCATATTGGAGGTCTATGGTGTCACTATGTTAAACGATAATATAAATGAAACGCTAGAGACTTTAATAACATGCCGAACGTCACATTTATGTCTGGTCTCTCAACTCGTGGCATTGAAAGTGTGCGTCCAATATCTACATGCATGCAATTTATATCTCACCTTTTGATCCAAATTCCGTCCTCTAGGCTTTTTATGAACGTCCGAGGAGCATTCGGCGTGGAGATATGAATTTTAGTTCGTAATAGTCCATTTCATCTCACGGTTTTCTTAACTTCCGCGTTGGGCCAGTGTTAAGTGTTTAGTTTCCGTTTCCTCTTTGATAAAAATAATTGGTATGAACCTGTTGGCAGCTGAAAGCTTGATATCGAGTATTTCAGCGTCTTATCACTTCCTCAATATGAATGAATGATTTCTTGAACACGTGTTTTAAACTAATGTAATCCATTTTTTTTAAGCATTTATGTCTCTTTCTATGTTTTTATTTTTCCAATTGCTCTAAAGCATGATTTAGCGTTGACTACTCTTGTGTTCTCTTTGTGTAATTCCATTACATTTCTATGCTAACGAACTTTTCCGGTACATTTTTTCCAAGAAAAACAAGATTTTTCAATATTTTTTTAAATTAGCGTCTTAATTTTTAAGCTTAGGAAGTTATCTTAAACTAATATTACAAATGTTAATTCCTAGACGTAACGCGTGCTGGTAGTTATGTGTAACGGAGTACTTTTTTATTTTTTTTGATTCCCCTAGAAATCTTTCAATCCATTGGACATTTATTCTCGTATGATAATATATTTTATGCTTCACTATCAATGACTCAATTCACTTAAAGTGAGATTGTTTGGTATCAAGGAATTTATAAATACACTAATTGGAGTACACACTTTTATACAGGTTACACCGTTTTAGAAAGTTTGGCAATATTGGTCCTCACGAAATTCGATTCTTAGAAACAAACAGAAAGGTTACAAAAATTAACCAATGGAAGGATACTCCACTAACATCTCTACATAGACTGAGTAGCTAAGCATAAAGTACCTTCTTACGGCGTGACTCGTAGCAAAATGGTAGTTGTTATTGCATTGGCATTGCATTTTTTTAATTACATTGTATTGCATTGGCATACACATCACCCCTACATATGCATTTTACAGTTACGCATTTCCCATTCTTTGTAAGTTTCGCAAGTTTTTCACATACTCTTTCATATGTGAGTGTTTTCCTGCCGTGTTATTTATTCTAGGGATAACAGTTTTCTATCCTTACGTTTTTCCCACTGCTTAATAAATCTATTTCTAACGTAATTTCACTAGATTTCAAAACCAGACTTGAATGTCGTATGATACAAATCCATACATATATTTGTAAGTAATAGTGTACTTATGAAATTAAACATTGATAGTGCACGAAGACAGAATATGTGTGACTTCTAAAATAGGTGACAAAGTAACACTCGAAATGAAGTCCCTAAGTTGTTGTGTATCTTTATCTATTTATATAGGTACTGTAGGCCTTTGCAGTGATGTGTAGAATGGGGTGATGTGATAATACGACTTGAACTTTTCCATAGGGAAAAACAATTTGAGCTGAACACTAACATAGGGGAAAT
Organism: Calopteryx splendens; assembly: GCA_002093875.1. Taxonomy (NCBI): domain Eukaryota; kingdom Metazoa; phylum Arthropoda; class Insecta; order Odonata; family Calopterygidae; genus Calopteryx; species Calopteryx splendens. The sequence continues at coordinate 1,299,556 of LYUA01000078.1, read as the reverse complement.
AATATAAGCTCCAAGCAAAATTATCTGGTGAGAGAAGTGGCGGTTTCAAAATAATTTGACGTGAAGGAACATTTTAGAATGTATAAATGTACCTCCATCGTTATGTCTTTATCTTATTTATTCATGTAACGGAAGAAATACGGAACTGCCGTTTGCCTTTATGTGCCAATGAGTATAATCATTCGAATATCTTGCTTTCTGTACTTGGTGAAGAAATAGTCGTTGAATCGTTTTCTGATAAATATTTAGGAAAAGAGTGGCACGTAGTATCGTGGCCTATCAACTCTTTAACAGCGAAGTATTTAGCGTTAAACTTATTGATATGCTCTTTGAGATTTGAGATACTCTAATTCTATTTCCTCGAGTTAACTCGTCTCACGTACTTTCTTTCCGTAAAAGACCGTTGACGAAGGTAGCTGACATTTTTCGACTTGAATTACGTTCTTGAATGATAAGCAACGTCCCGAATTGTTAATTTTTTTTTTGGGAAATGTTTGAATTAAATGCTAATTTATTTTTCCTCTGAAGGAGCACTTAACGGATTTCTTGAGTATGAAATACGGTTTTAGTATGAATAGTTCACGCGATACCCAGCTTGAACGTTTTGTAAATTACATTTTTAGGTAGGGAGAAAATAATGTTCCAGTGGTTGCGACTTTAATAAAGATTTCGACAAAGTACCTCATAGAAAATTAATCTTGATATATCCCTATGATGATAAGATCCCAATGGAATAAATAAAACTATCATATTCTGGACAAACGATGTTTTATAAACTCGCGTACGAAGGGCTGTCATGGATGGCGTTATACGTATCCAATGCAATAAAAGTCACATCGGATGTTCGCCAGGGAATTTTCATCGGTTCTCTTCTGTTTCTTCTTTACATATTCGACATTAACTCCGTAGTTATTGGTATTAATATTCTATTTGCTGATAAAATCGCCATATATATAGATATTTGCAGTCCCGAGGATAAAGTAGCATCATTTGATGAACTAGGTGAATGAAATACTGGACTTATGTGAGATTTGGAAATTGGAATTGAAGTTAAAGAGGTGTGTAGAGTTATACTAATTGAAAAATTATAGTCCTCTATCGACCAGCAAAGAAACAAAAACATCTAGTATAGACTATACTAAATACTTGGGAATTACTATTACGACCTCTGCTGGGGTTAAAAGGATAGTCGGAAAATATGAGGAGAGGGTAAAAGAGCGAAGTTCTCTTTCTCTAGTCAGGCTACTTTAGGAATATGCCTATAATATAAAGGATCCTTAAGGCGCGGGTATGATGATGAATAATATTCTTCCTAGCTGTGTAACCTGTCAGTTTGTTTCTTACAATCGAATAGTGTATAATTTGGCAGTGCAAGTCTGGTTTGGATAGACCACCAGTCAAACACCCTAGAGGTGGGTTTCAGGTTATCATGTAGGTAAATGCAGTTAATTTAAAACATAAGTAAAGTTTGTACCAATTTAAGCTTTATTTTATAATGCAAGTGCTAATTTTCTCGAATACGATCGTGTAGTCATGTATTTTCTTGAATATGTAGGAGAGACAGGGAAATAGAACATTTCATCAAGCCTCGGGGTAAAAATATTATTAGTACCACAGCAATTAGCTCCGTTTTATGACGTAGAAGAATTTAGTGGTTATGCAATTCAAGCAATGGAAGGAAATTTTACCAACAGATTTACATGTAATATATATCTAAGCATAAAGTAGTACTCTACGCATGCAGGGAGAGCTTCTTGTATCTTGGGGTTGTAATTAAAGAAGATGTAATTGAGAATACAAAATAGAGACATTTTGGTGAAGAGTATAGTTTTATTGAGTCGATAACTTTTGCAACTATTTTGATTCCTTATCGAAAAATAATTAGTTTAACCTATCCGTTTTAAAGTTTATCTCTCTGATCTTATTTTCTTTATATCTCCTACCGTATTGTGATCGGGTTAGCCAAACGTTTTTAGCATCGCCAGAAAACAGACCAACTTCCAATTAATGGAAGAGATTTGACTTACCCATGATTTAACCTTCGTTTGGTGAATGATTTCCAAAACTAGCTATTCTAATAATCCAGTGGCGCTACCTTTTTTGCCAAAACATCTTTTAACAAATCCAGCTCCTCTTCGCAAAATGCGAATTAATTCGTTTTCCAAACCAACTTCGTGAGAATCCCGTGCACTGGAATCATTTTCCAATCGAGTCGAACTTCACAAATATTACATCACTCAATTACCCTCTCCTCGCATTTCCCCATTCCTCTTATCAGAAACCCTAATTTTCCCCTACGTTTTCCGCATAGGTATCCTCCGAATGTATTCGCCCCATGAGTGGTTGTGGGTAAGAGTATCACCTAAGTATTTAATATATTCCACACATAATATTTCTGTATCTATGATGACATAGGTGATCGAAGTAGTACTGCAGTTTTATTATCTTTTTTTTTTTTGCTCTCTCTCTGTATTCTGGCTGTGATTCCTGGTCCTTCGCATTGCGCGAGTTTCCGTCCGATTATTTACGGGCGGATGGGCGCGATCCACCCTAAACACATCTAAACAGAGTTTAAGGAGGCGCGGCTGTGCCAGGGGGCGAGAGGCGGTTGAAAAAAAAAGGGGAGTTGGCCTGGGGAGGGGGTATGCAGNNCCCCCCCCTCGCCCCCTCCACCTGTATCCTCTCACTCTCCCCCGCGCCCCGCCGACACTCTCCACCCACCCTGGTACGTATCCCTTTCTTACTGATCCCAAGTGAAAGTGGGCTGCCAAGGGTCCCGCCCACCCACCGATCCGTCTTGAGACCCACAGTAACCCTCTCCGTCTCTTCCTTTCTCCCGAAATCCCAGTCCACCCTTCCTGTTCATCTGCGGTTCGGATCGTCCGGAATCTCTCTCCATCTCTCTCTCTAGCACGCACACTCACGCCGTTGCTAAATAACTTACTGGCGGTGACCCGGGTCTAACTGAACGCCAACAGAACAGATCCTGTGCATAAGTTGAGGAGTCAAAGGGGAAGGTTAAAGTGTGAAGACTAAGATCTGCATTCGCCTCTGACTTAGGTCCTTGCCGTCAGGGGACCAGAATAAAATATAATCGTTTTTTAAGCATCCTAATTAACCCAAGTGAAAATGGTCATTAAAGATTCTTCCTAAATGTAGACAAATCCTCTGATAGGGATCCAGCAAGTTCAAGTGCAAATATATCGCCATGTCTGACCGAAATTATGCTTGTGACAGGCTAACCTTCTCTGCTGTTGTTTTTTTCTTCTGAAATAATATTTATTTCCAGCTTTTCAATTATTTTTCTAACTTATTTTCTGGTCAGGGAATTCCAGTGAAATATATTATCGTTATTGATATCTTATTATTACAGCCATTTTACAATAACCCCAATTTGACCTACATTTTGGAAATAACCATAAAATTTGTTCCCAATTGTTTGAACAGGGTTTAGAATAATGAAAACAACGTAATACATTTTGCATTCCTAATAAGATGCCAGTAGCTGAGTGTATAGTATTTAATTCA
>LYUA01000078.1:1269314-1280280 GCA_002093875.1 Calopteryx splendens | reverse complement strand
CCCCCCCCCCCCCCAACTTCCACTTTCCCCTGCCCTAAAGAATTCGTCTCCGTCGACTCCATGCGGCCTTTGTCCTCCCCACCGCGACCGCCCATTGTCGCCGACTGGCTGTCCACCGTTTTGCTCGTGGAGGCGGGGGTAAGGGGGTCAGCGAAAGGAGTGGAATGAGAAAAACCCCCCATTACCTTAATTCTTACGGTCTAGCCTCCTTGACGGACAGAGGTAGAGAGATTGTTGGGAAGAAGGGAGAGGAAAAAAGCCTTTTCAGCGACTCCTGCCATTTCAACCAACCATCTCCTTTTTTTTCCTCTCTTGCCCGCTCAAAAGGAACTATTAGTAAGAAGCATGGAAGACGAAATCGTGTCCAGCCGGAACATCTTCCGACTCCTTTCCCCGAGCCTCGTACCTTCTCTCCTCTGTTCCTCCTATTCTTCCACCTTTGCTGGTTTTTACATTCTGCTTCTTTCTCCGGGGAAAAGTGACAATGGCTTTTTTTTCCGTACTATTGGTAAACTCTTGGGAACTACATCCATATTTGTAAATGAAACAAATGAGTGCCAAGTTTCTTACCGAGTGCGGATTTTCCATGGCTCTTTCTTCATTAATCTTTGAAGTAAGGTTCGAGATATGGTCAGTAAATTTTTGGTTTAAAGAAGGTTGCACTCAAGTGCTTGCGAATGTGTTCTCATTCGTGAAAAGTAGAATGTTACGAGAATGACTGCGTCAAACGAAGTGGTATTTTTAGGACGAGAATGTAAAAATACTCCCTCATCCATCCCAGTAAGCCGCCAATAGGGTGTTTCGCAGATGTTTATTCACCAGCTGTTAAGATAATTATTAGCATTCGTTACTTATCATTTTATTCTAGGGTAGTGAGAATTGTTGGACATGAAGCGTTCTACATTTGTAGTCACGAGTTTTACTAGTTCAAAAATATTCCCAATAAATATGGCATGTCTGGCAGTCAAATTCCCTTACTTCTTGTCGTGCCTTCGAATACCAGATTTATATGATCTTTGAGTTCGTTTATAGGATTTTTCATGACATTAGCAGATATTTTCTGTTTCTTATGGAGCATCTAAATTATTTTTCTATGGATATTTCCTAAGGGATGTTTTGGAAATTAGAAGTAAAAAATTAGTTGTTTGCTACGGTTTTATAATTGAACTGAATTAAAACTGGTTATTATAAAATGTATGACATTTTTTTTCTGCGAAAAATGCTGGTGATCCAATTATCTTCTTGTCAGTGTACTATGAATTTGGGATCACGGAATTGACCGCTGCATATGTGATTTTATTTTTCGCACTAAATTTACCATACATGAAGTTAAAGTGACATACGTGCTCAGACGTTAGAATGCCCTAAAAATTAACTAGTTTCTTGGTAGCATATTTTAATTTTAGATTTGGTAACTATAGATATCTCTAAGAATGCCTATTTATGTTTTAAGTAAACCATAGTCATTGTTCTGATATGCTAAATTCATCATCATAATGAGAGGACCGATCTTTAATATCCAGTCTCCTTCCCTCAGTAATTTAACCCCATCTTAAATTTCTTATTTTCAGAAGAATGAGTGCTTGGATTCTGGTTTCTAAATATATATACATTGGAATTTAATATCTTGCGTAGCATGTTGCTTAGTCTGCCTTCATCTAACTTCGTTATGTTACAGCTGAAGGACACCAGTTCAAAGTTGATTTTACTTTTAATATAATGCATCTTGCTCTGCGAGGATATTTTAGTCTCTATAGTATAGTTTTGTAAGTGTGCCATAACTATCATGGCTCTTCCGTTTGAGAGAGTTTGCCTATCCTTTGCCTCAGAGTAAGTGGGCTGGATCTTCCCGTTTCTTTAGACATGGGTCTTCCAAAACTCCTTCACCGTTGTTGAGGGCACTTCGACATCTTGTTTGTTTCGCTGCCAAGGCTGGGCGCTATCCTTCTCGCCACTCAGCCGTTTCCGTCCAATAAGGAGTGAGAATGTGACGCCTCCTATAGTTCCAACAGGCGGCCGACCACGCAACAACCCTTCCGGCCTCCTCCTCCACCTCCTACCCTTGTACCCACGGTGTTGTGGTGGCGGTTGAGGGGTGGGGAGGTAAGATCTTTGTGGGCAGGGGAGGAAACCCGCTAGCCGTCGCCCAAGTTCAATGTTTTCATAACTCTCCCCCGGTGCAGATAAAATAACGCATCGATCTTTGTCACTACCATTTTCGTTGGGTTGAGAGTTTGTTTTGAGTTACATTTTCCAGTCTTCCGAAACGTTGCATGAGTCGCAACACCCCCGTCGCTTCCGACTGTACAGAAACCCAAACAAACGCACGCAAGGGATGGATGCGCATTGTTTAAACGGGTGAAACGATGTGGTGTTTGTGCAGCTTTTGGTGTATAGTATACGCTTCATCTTCCAAAAGGAAAAGTGAAATGTTTCCTCAAAAGGGTTTGTTATAAAGATCAATGCTTGGCACCTGGAGTGCAGTGGTACTTCTGAGATGCTTTTTCAAATACAAATAAATAAAACCCCTTTCCTTCTTTATGTCGATTGATAGGATGGAGTGAATTCCGGCAATCAGTCTTGTGAGATTTTAGCTTAATTTCTCCAACGCTGAATAATCATGAAATAAACTAAATGATCAATGAAAATAATTTATCTAAAACCAAAATGCAATACATGTGCATTTAGTAAGTGACAATTAAATGGAGAAATTAGATAGAATCGCGAATGTAAGTTGACATTAGGCAAAAAAAATGTTTTTCCAAGTTTGCTAAATATATGTATTTATCATCTTGGTCGTGGCCTGTCAAAAGCTTTCATGAGTATCCCATTGAGCGCAGTTAAGCGTAAAAACTTGTTAGTATAAATTTCATTTAATAGAAAAATATTTTTATTTCTTGGCGGTGCTAGAGAGTTATTAATTGTTACTAAGCCCACGTCAAACTATCATTTTCATTATTAGACTATTGTCGTTGTACTTTCCAATAATATGATCTAATATCCAATGGGTATCATGTTTACATAAAATTGGCGTAAGACATTATTATCGATTTTTTTCATAACATTTCCATTTTATTTTCAATTATTATTCACAGTGTCTCACAGCAAGTTATTCACGAAGTTAGAAGTCTATGGAACAGACAATTATAAGATTTTTTTAAATAGTCGGGTACAAAGGGTCATAATAAATGGTGTTATTTCCAATTCAATTGATGTCACATAAAGTGATCCTCAGGGAAGTGCCATCAGTCCTCTTTTGTTTCGCCTTTAGATAGACGACATTAACTCTGGGGTAAATAGTAAAATTTATTTTTTTTGCTGAAGGCAGTTATTTACAAAGACATTCGCTATCTTTAGGTTATGAAATAAGGGAGTATGGGAAAAAGGTAGCAGAAAATTAGGATGTATTAAAATGGTGCTAAGGAAATGCAAGGAAAGAAAAAAAGTGATGCTTCTCTATTGAGGCCGGACTTAGAATAGCTGCTGGTACATAGAATAAAATGTAGGTAAGTTCTGTCGCGGAAATTAAACTCGTGCAATGACGAGAAGCTAGATACTTGGTAAACGATGTTTTAATCAATTTAGTAGCTTTTCTGGATCATAAGAAAAACTATTTTGGGAATCACTCACCCATTCAAGGTAAACTTTTTGGTCAAATTTACGCAAAAAAGTGTAGTTAGCATCTTTAATTTTATCTTAATAGTCATACTAGAAGCTCGTCTCTTATGCGTAGAGTACTATTTTCTGCTTGCATATTGCATGTAGAGCTGTTGGCAGAACGTCCTAACATCGTTTGAATTATATAACCTCTTCGTTTGTCACTAACATTCGGTTAACGAAAAATTAGGTCAGTGCATGTCTATAATGATTCTCGAAGCAAGATTGCATGTTAAATTTTATTAAAAAATGAGAACCTCATTAACCAGAACCGATTTTCATATTTGTTTCATAATGTGTTCCTTTCATACTAAATGTGAAGGCTCTATCCTTATTATCTTACCCTAAACTGATTTCACGTCACAAGTGGTCCATAATATTTGTATAGTAACGAATTCAATAGGCAAGTGTTAAGAAATGCAAATATCTATAATGTATGTGGTATTCTGTTTTTTTTTCTCTGCATCATGAATAAGTCACATGCCTCTTCAAATAAAGAGTCCATTTGGTGACAATGGGTTATAAGGAAACTAATTTGACACGAAAGAAGGGTTTCTTCCTTCTCATATCTTTCTGTTATATCTGTGAATATATATGAAACGATATAGCCCATTGTTATGCTACAAATTATTTACTGAGACTTATAGCGTTATCCTTGTGTCAGCATGTCATAGTCAAATAAAATATATGCACACCAAGCAATTACTCCCACTCCTGATTTTTTTCTCTTGATAGCCGTTGTCTCTTGACGAACACATCCAAAGCTACTGTTGTTGTACCTCCGCGGTGTGATTTGATTTACATTAAGGACCTCCCACAAGAAAAAAACCATCACTCATTAACGCGAGCAGTAAAAATGACCTCATTTTTGACTAAAATTCTACTTTTAGATTAAAATCTGTGTATAACTTCTTCATTTGCGCCTCTTTGATGGTCCGGTATTTATTTGAAAAATATTCTCTGGGCAAGTGTTCTTCCCCTTTGGGTTATTTAAATGTTAATCGATAAATATATTTCATAACACCATCATCTTTTAGGCATGTTTTTTTTTAAATATCCTATTATTTCAGACCACCATTTACTATGAAAAATTTCACGGAACAAAATGTTTAGCTTTTCATCTCCTAAGCATTCAGCGCAAATGTACGAAAGAGCTATACATTTTCACTGATTAATTTTCCATCGTCCCATTAAATTTGAATTATCGTGGTACATTATTATGTAGTATCCTGGTTTTAGCAATTCTGTTCATAATGTTACTTCTGGCTTCTATAGTCGAAAGTATATACACGCCTTTAATCTCTCGTGTTGTGGTCGTATAAGACTCGCTCCACATACCTATTCCTGGAAAATCTTCTCTTGAAACGGGTCTTAATTTAAAAGCTTCTCGGAATGGATGAGTCTTTTCAGTATCGCGAACACCAGGCCCTAATAACGCCGCGGCACAAGCATTCCGCTTGGATCGTATCCGATCGTCTGCTGTTAATCAAGCCACCTCTCGCGCTTGCTCACCCACAATGGCACAGTTCTCTCGTCATTTCGTGGAATTTCGACTTCGGGAAAACTAGTGAGCCACACGACATCATTTCCCACCGCAAGCGGGCTACGTATTGTTCAGTAACGAACCTCTTAAGGCTCAGGATCCTCTCCTGGAGGACGGGGGACGTATATATATATATATGCATGTATGTACGTATTTTTTTAATTTTTTTATTCGCCATCCCGATCCACGTAGCCATGACCCAGGATCAGTTCAAACACGTCTCGCTCAACGAGGAGAACTTTCTTCTTCCCGAGTCATTTCGATCTGCTGAAAATGAGGGCTGACTGCACTCGTGAATCGTGCGGATTAAAAAAAATTCATTCCAATGCTTTCCATTCCATACTTTTTTTTTAAATTTACTGTTTGGAATATCGTACTTATTGGTGTCACTATTGTCACTTTGACGCCAGCTTACCTAGCATACTCGTTGCTGTCATTTCCTCGGCTTGTACTTCACCTGATGAATCGGGCGATGCTCAAGTTTATAAGTGTTGCGTGGTTTATGTTTTAAATGTTTAAATGGTTATTAAATTTTGCTTAGGAAATAATTCTGAAATTTAGAGTGAATTCTTATTTTTTAAATTTAATATCATCCTTTTTTTTAAAATAATGTAATATAATGTACCTATTGCTTCCTTATCTTCTTTACATTTGTAAATTTTAAAAGGGAATGATAAAAATGAATCTTGTGTAGCGGTATTTTAGCATGGATCCTATTCAGTATCTAATTATTTCATTTGCCCCGTCATTTAAAAAGCCATTTTTATGTTATTTGACGTAATTATTTTATTTTTATTTTTAATTAAATAATCACAGTTATTTTGTAGTAGGAGAGGAAAATAAAGCTTTTCTATAAAAAATAAGTAAATGAGATTATAAGATCATTATTTCAACGGTGCTCTTGTATAATTGAAGTCCATTTTTAAGCCAATGGAAACACCAAAGCGTTCATCTTTACCCATGGATTTTATGGCAGGAAATATTTACTTTTTATGTTCTTTAATGTATCTGTAAATGCTCTGACTACTTAGTCTCTTCTTTCTTTTAACTTTCTTCTTACAAGGCGCCTTGAATAGTTTCCAAACTTGAAAATGAATCATGGTAACGCAGGAAAAGAGGCGGTCGCCATGATTTCCATCTCAAAGCAGCCTCAAAGGTAAATCCAGGCGAAAATTTATCGCGTAGTAGCCTTATACAATATTGTTAATGGATATCACTGGTTGTGTGAAATAATAACTTAAGTGTGCCCTTAATTTCGATTTAAAAAATATAGATGATCAGAGCAAGGTGAGTTGAATTAATTTCAATGTTAGAATTCATCGACAACGATGCAATGCCCTTCAAGGTATTTTGGCAAGCGCTGTTAGGACATCAGCAAAGAAAAGAGTTTCCTCTTTCTATAAGTCTATAAGTAATAAGGGTTGACAGGCATTTTTCATCGTTTTTCTCTCCTTTTGATTGTGGGTCATGAGAGGAGAAAATCCTCGGATCGACTAATTAAACTGGAGGCTATATCTCTTACATTATCACATTTTGACCGACTTACCAATGTTTTTATTTGGTAGGATCTACTTCCTCTTCGTCGAAAGTAAAAATAACGGAATTGGTAACCCGTTTTATAATCTAACTCCAGCTATAAATTCTCGATTATGAGATCTCAAATCATGTTTAATAATTGTGTAATGAGCTGAGTCCTCTCATTTCAATTTTAAACTTACCAGGCTGACTTTCTCTGAATTTGGTTCAATTATTGAATCAATGTTTTTTGCATGGGTCCCACTTACAGAGTATTTTATGTGCTAACTAATGAGAACTATTCATCGACTCTTTCATATCCATGATTTTTCTAATTAAAGCGGTTTATTATCAACGCTTGAGAATTCTTCAATTGAAAGATACATTTCTATTAATATTTAAAAATCGTTCTCTGAGTGACTTTGTGTATTTGTTAGTTTGCTACGGCACACAATTGAACAATCCTCGAGGCTTCTCAAACAAACAAGTGAAGCGTGGAACCTCCGCAACTGTGATCTGTTCTACAATTTTATTCGTACAAATGCTTCTTACTCAGATAATGTACTAATCATAACAAAATCGGAATATGACGTTTCAAGAAACGTTGCTAGTTACTATATCCGTGAACCTCAGTCAGGTCGATGAAGGTTCTCGGTTCGAAAATCTCTTGAGCTATAACAGTTGCTCCAAAATTAATGAGTAGCTTGAAGAGCTTTGCGTTTCGTGAGCAATTGTTTTGAAGCTATAGTCCCATATAATTTGCACGCCAGCTGCAGCAGCTGAGCACTATAATGGTGGTGAATGAAAATGTCACCTCCATATTTATCTTCACTCTCCTGTAGGAAGCATGATAATTTATATTTGGATAGGCTAAGTTTATTTACATTACCTTATTAAACTCGTCCCAATTGGATATTGTATAACATCAAATTTTACAAAATGTATCGGTTTTCCTGCAAAAGTTGGGTTTCAATATAATGTCTGTGACATGTTCGGCAAGTTTTCACAGCAGGCAAAATAAAACAAAATATACACCTGTTTAATTTAGGAAGGTGCGTGTAATATAATTAATTGAACATTTCTTCTATTATTATTTCTTAAGCGTCGTGGCAAACACTATTTTTTAAATTTCTTTATTAACCATTTAATGCAGAAGACTCGGAGCATAGTGCTAATTTTCTACTTCGTTTAACAATTAAAATATATACTTCGACTATGTATATTTAATCTTTAGGTATATTTGAAATCAGTTTAATACGTGGACTTATGTGTCACTCATTCACTATGGATATGCTTATCGTAAATACATTTAGGTGATGATAGAAAATAATTCTTCAAGTCCCTTCTTGAGATAAAACTTAACCAATATTTAAAAAATTCATAACCAATTATAAAATGTCTAATGATTGAAATAATTTCTTGGAAATCACCACGAAAGTAAATAGAGTTAACTGATTGTTTACATGTCTTTGTGAAGTGTTACGGTAAATTCCTTTCCCATAAATTTGTCCTATTCGAATACGCTTATTGCTGATGATGATGTATCCCGTATTTCTTTATTTAATAAATTATCGTCTACTTGTGGATTTGAAAGTTCTGTGTGATCTTATTTTTCCCTCTACAAGCCAAGCAAATATATTCTTACCGTTAGAATTTTTTTTCATTCTCTCAACCTCACATGTTGTACGCTAAAACCTTTTGGTAAAAGTTATCATTGTACCAATTACTTTAGTAGGTTAAAGGGGTGCTGTATTATAGATCCAGTTTTTTCCTCCCTCAGTGGTACGGTTAGGGGTGGTGATCCAGAAGGGCTAAGGGCATGGTTCTTGATAATATTTTATGTTGAGGGTTGTGTCAAAGGGGTAGTAGGAACGTAGGAGTGGGTTTGGAGGCTAAGTTGAGTAGGGATGAGATTGTTGGCAACATCCAGGAGAGGGAGATGGAAATATCCCCAAGGCAATCGGACCCACAACTTTGTCTGGAACTGTTGGGATCTCCCGTCAGCTAGTGATAAGGTTGGGGAAACGGGAACAACTCTTCTCGCCCTAACAAAACAAGATGCCAAGGCCTCTCACTCTCACTCTGTTTCCAACACCCCCCCCCCCCCCCCCCCCCCCCCCCCCCCCCCCCCCCCCCCCNCCCCCCGACCCTCTCATTCCTCCCATGACCTTTTTCTTCCTCTGTTCCTTTCCATCTCAGTCCATCTCCCATCATTCAGGCGCTCCTTGACCTTGCTTTCCTGGGAAATATTGATGAATGTGCTGCATCCAACTTGGAAAATATCAAGAATTGCTTAACTACATGATAGTCTCTTATTCTCTCTCATGGTTATCTTAAGACCAATGTTGCGTTGGGACAATTTTCAGTACTTGATAAACAAATATGTAGGTATGTTTAATCGATGTAGTTCAATTGCATGGCATAGGTTCTCGAATTAAAAATTGCCTTATAGGTTTAATTAAAAATATTTTTACTCAAAAAGAATGTGAATATAATGATAAATATCAATTAAAATTGCATTGGTACAGTTATCGAATCAAATACGCATTGTTTTCTATCTATTATTATTTATTGATATGGTATCTTTGCAGAAAGTAGGCGGAAATGAAGGAAGGGTTATTATAATGAAACCAAGCCTAGCCGGTAGATTGACAGATGTATGTCCCTATCTTTGATTTGTGAAACCGGTAGATTAACAAATATATGTCCCTATCTTTGATTTGTGAATAGCTTAGAAATTCTTCCGTGTTTGTTTGGTATCCTACGCAGACAACGCGAATTTTTTCGTCAGCCGCGTGTTCTTCGATATTCTAAATGTAACTCGTTTTCTTGTCTTGGGTTTTACAACCACTCATGGCTATTTTCGCCTTTCGGCAGTGATCCCTAGTGAATACACTCTACGTTTTTCGTATTTCCTTCATCTTGAATGCTCTTTTCTTGAGTTACTTTTTCCAGCGGGAAAATAATCATCATATATGAACATATTTGTTCGCTATGTGTCCAAAGAATTTATGTTGTTTTGTGTTGTATACAATACAAACCATGCCTAACTTCTTTGCCACCTTTAAGAACGTCTCTTACTTTATTGTAATTTTAGCTTAGTATTTATCTATATTGAATGTGCACACATTTTTATTATTTGCATTTGTTTTAATTAAAAACTATTTCTTCATTTTTGCTTAGCTAGAAAATTTCGTTCCATTTTTTGTTTTTTGGACCCCTAGCATCTCATATCCAAATTTCAAAATGGTTATTTATCTACGCTTAAATGTTGGAATCGAATATTTTAAGCGTAATAATTCAGCTAAATCTTGCGAGCATATGTACACCATCTCCTAAGATAATTAAGGGAAAACATACAACTAAATAATAAATCTTGACCAGAATCTTTCCAACAATTTCATAACGAAAGTCTTCATTTCTACTGCAGTTGGTAACTTCTGACGTGTATTATTACCTTATCGCAGCATAAATTACTTTCATTAGTTTGAAATTTTCGAGGTATTAAAGGCACTATCTTTAAGAAAACTAATAGCACATTTTCTCACTGCAGCTCTTACTAAAATGCTTTGCATATCATTCTTTGAAGAAGCCGGAGTAAAAGAGTCAATAATATTTCACTTTATGGTGATATGCTTAATAAAGGATATAAAAATAGGCTCCGTTTTCGGTCGGATAAGGCTCATTAAAATTCCTTTCGGATAGTGTTGCGTATTGCGTTTTTTTTACAGTTGGGATAATCCTTTACCAGTTTCTCTTTTTTCTCTCTAGAGGAGCTAGTAGGGGCTCAATTTCGGGCCAATTGGTGACACAAGATCAAATGACGCTAATTTCACCACTATCTTGTCTAGTCATACCTAATGCTTACAACAACCTTTTGCTTATCTGCTCAAGTTTTTTGACAAAATTTTCACCCTTTTCAACGAAGTTTAAACAGATTTTCGACACCTCGTATTATCACCCCTCCATTGCACTTTTTATGAGAATAATTTGTCAATTAGAGCTCTAAACCGTTATTGTTTTTTTTGGCATGGGTTCCTGAGGTGCAACGTAATTTCGCCTCTCGTAATTCGTCTCATCTCCGCAGTCAATCAGGTCCGTGTGAAAGCCCTTGCGCCACGGGTCCCGGCCACATTTGTCTTTCCACTCCCAGACGGTCAGGGACGTCCGACCCCACCCCGATACCATTCCAGCTTAGAGCTTCGAGGACCCCCAACCCTCTGAGGGGGGGTGTGAGGGGCACGAGGCCGC
>LYUA01000078.1:1054179-1070292 GCA_002093875.1 Calopteryx splendens | reverse complement strand
GCTCTACCCTCACCTACCAAACCGACCTTCGGGTTGATTACTATGATTTGATGATGACTGGGGAGACCTTAAATTTGTGTACCAATTCTTTCCGTATTCAGCTGCAATGTGCATGTCCCCAATTCATCCCTCCAACCGAGTTTCCCATCCTCCATTCTGAAACGCCCTTTCATTCGTCCATGGGGTTACCGTTGCTTCTACCACACAACTCGATTAGTAAGGCTACAAATTAAAACGTCATTGGTCTCAACCGATGGGCAGTAGGTATATCTTGGGAAGAGAGGAGAGTGCAGACGAAAGGGTAGGGGGTTTAGACCAAGGGGGGAAGGAGAGGTGGAGAGGCAGTGAACCCTTTCTCACTTATCTCCCCTTCCCCCCTCCCTATCTCTCCCCTACCACCTTTCTATTCCTCTCCCGTTTCTCGTCAGACGGAAGACGATTCCACTGGAATGAAGCGTTTATATCCGCTAAGGGGGAAGGACGTGGGTCTGGAGGTCGAAGGATTTTTACGGCGTTCTTGACTTTTTTTTAAGTGAGCATAAGGAGAAAAGGGGGAGTGCGGAAAGCATTTAGGATAAAGAAATATATTTCATAGCTATCCCTGAAAGTAGTCGGTTAGAGTTTAACGAGTTTTTGGTTATAAAAAGCCTTTTTTATCACTTGCTTCAAGTTAAAGTCAGAGGCTAACTCCACCTTACTATTTTAACTACGAAATTGGCGTCGATGATATTAATTACAATAAGGTAACTTCAGTTGAAGTTTTGAGAAGAGAAGTGACTTGAGTCAAGCATTTGTTAATTATATGTTTCATAAATAACATCTGATTAGTAAAACTTTTAGCTAATAACTATAATTCATACATAATTATTTTGTGTAACAAATCTTATTCTCAAGGTTTAGAAAAAAATGCTGAACATATTTGTTGAATAAATGCTCAAATGGGAGAGTGATATGTATTACAAATATTAGTAAGTAATTACATGTAATATTTTTTTAAATGTCTTTGAATTTACCACAACATGTTGATTGCTTGAGGTTCTTCCGATTAAGTAATTTGCTACTTAAAATTTATGCTCAAAATTTTCATTTATATTACGGCAAATGTTCTCCCAATTCTAGCATGCTAAAACCGTCACCGCCATCTAGAGTTTTAAACACCTGTAATTCACTGAAATTACAGTAATATGTGATTTAAATTATGATTATCAAATATTTCTACAACAATGTTTAATGATTTGGGAACCACTATTATGTGTGCGAGTAATTTTGAACCCTTCTACCGCATTGGAAAGTTACTTTTTATATTTTTTAATGAGATACGTACTTGAACATCTCATATAAGTGGTCGCTATTTTATCTGAACCGGAAAGTTTATCCGCACGCATATTCCAATGTCCTTCTATAGAATTTTCAAATAAAAATCATTCGGGACTATATGCTGGATTGAAAGCTTATTTGTAAACCATTATCTTTTGCTAATGTGCTGCTGATGGAAGACGAAGGTCGGAGCCACGGAGGAAGATGAATGAGCATTTCAGTACAACTTATCGCTCTCTAATTTATTCTCTTTTCCTAAAACTAAATTGCCAAGACAAAATATTTTTTGTGGGTTTCCTCAGTGGTCAAACTTTGTCACCATGTTCTTTGATTTCTATTGAGTTTCCATGCCCTGGGATAATTTCAACTTTACCTTTTTAGTTTCAATTTTGCTTTATTACCAGGAATTGGAGATGCAGACACATTTTGATTGAGGAAGGAATGTATCCTCCATCGGAGTAATTGCCATTTTTATCTTTCCAGTTAAACTACTTCATATATCCAACTAACTGTTCACAATCGTGGAATTGGAAAACATATGCAGAACTTTCGATTTATCATAATGCGAAGTGAAGACTGATTATATGGAAATTATTCATCTGACAGGAACTTGATTTAAGGACTGGGGGATTTAGTCAATCCTTTATTACCATAAACAAAATAAGCCATGAATGCTACAAAAGTATTTTAATGTAGAATATATCGCCAATATGAAGATTTATTGCTTAATAAGTCCAATAAATATAGGGTAAATATATTATTAAATAATATTAAATGGTTTTGTAACACACTGAAATTTGTTGGTCTTAAATTTGGTAATTTATAGTTTTTGGTATTATCGGTAGTTTGGTAATTATTCAATATCAAAAAAATATCTTTTGAAGAAGCTGCGTCGTGAGGCAGCATCACTTGCAAAATAATCACTAGCAACATATAATGTAGCTCATTTATTATATAAAAAAATAATTGAAAACGTAATTATCTAGCATACTTATGCATGAAACTAATTGCAGCCAGGTAAAAAATCAATATGAGAATAATAAAATGCTCGTTAAAATGATTTACCTGAAAAAAAATAAAAAATCTGATGGTAGATTTTTATAACCAACAGTATTATAAATTCAGAAATTGTATTGTTACTATGTTTTATAATCAATTGAAGACCTGTTATAGGACTGAAAATCGATCACCATTTATACAAACTGCTACTTCATTCTAAATATCAGTATTATTAGAAATTTGTTCTACAAAATATATTGTTTCAACTATGAAGAAAGAGGTTTGAAATATTCTTTGAAATGTAGTTGTAATTTTTGGGAGAAAATAGAGAAATATTACCGTCATATTCATGAGAAATAACGACAAAAGTATTCACGAAGGTATAATAGATATTGACCCTAGAAGGAAAATCAACTTTGGGAAGAATCGATAAAAATTAAAAATCACACCTTAAAAATATTTTTTTACGATTGATCTCCTTGCTTAGCTATCGAAAATAATTCCGTTAATAATTCTATTTCTCTTCTAATTTATTCTCAGAACTTTAGAGAAACAATACGTATGGAAGGAAATATTTTATAAGTTCAAGTGCATCTTTAAGTCATTCAAATTTTTAAAAACCAATGAAAAAAATCTGCATATTGGATTGCTTACTTACTTACTGGTGACGTTTCAGAAGTATTTATGATCATACTTTATACTTTTCACCTTTGCGTTTAGGCATAGCTGCCTATTTTTCTTTATTACTTGTGGTGAAGCTTCCTGGGCGACCTTCAGCGTCCTTCCTAGGTGACTCTCTATAGGTGAGTTTCTTGGGTTCAGAGGTTATTCGTGAAGCGGGAATATATTTTAAACCCTGACGAGCCTTTCACGCCCGTCATGAAGTGAAAACGTAATGCTAATAAACGAAAGACGCCGACCAATATTTGGGCTGATGAATGGCGTGCGGCTTCTTCGCGTGATCTCAAGTCCTCCTCGTCCTGGGAGCCTTGATTTTTTCCCCACCTCACTTTTATTTCAACCCCGTCCCTACTCGCAGTGTTCCCTTTTCTATTGGTAAACTGAACGCCGTCCCATCCTCTCTCACACCCTCCCTCCTAGCTTTTAATCCCACTCTCTCTCGGCAGCGCTTTGAAGACATACCTTACGACTGCGCTACTCCAGAATTTCCCATCGCGTCGGCCATGAAGTATGATAGGTTTACGAGGGCGAAAATACCTTTTAATGGCCAAACCAGACCACAGGAAACTGCGCTGATACATGAAAAATGACGTGGGGGATCTTTTTTTTCACCCTGCTTGCCTCGGTGGCGTCGACAGAGAGAGAGAGAGAGGGAGGGCGATAGAGAATTGATTCAAAAAGGAGAGCGCGCTGAACGTGTTGTGCACGAGTAAGGGGCGTGCGGGTGAATATTTGTGTGAATGTGTGGGCATGCACGGACGGGGAGCGGGAGGAATATTTTATGGACCTCTAATGCTTTTCATTTCATGAACCGGCAGCAGCGGCCGAGCTGAGGCACTCAGCACTGTCGCATCGTTTTAATGTGCGCTGTACTTTTCAGCAACCGTCGACGTGGCCGTCTTCGTAACCCTATTCACCAGGCCACGGATCCTGGTTTTTGTAAATGGGACACCTCTTCTCGCATATCTCGTTAAATGTTTTCCCGTTTCTTCTCTCTTTGTTAGCTCTTTAAATGTCATATTTATTTTATTTTAATGTCCCCATTCTCTCACGTAGATGCCGTTGCCTGCCCGCGCCAGGGTTATGGGGACATGAATTGAATTTCTAATGGATTCGCATTCGAATGAACGATTCAGTAAAGCGACGGGTTAGTGGAATCTTTTGTGGGTGAGGGGAGTGGGGATGGAAATAGCTTTTATACAGTTGGTCCAAAAGTCTCATCCCTCCGATGTGTATTTTTCGCGAGAAAGATTCATTCCGAGGTTTCCTTAGAAAAATCTGTAACGTGTCATAATAAAGAAAAACACCAACCTTGAAACACTGGAACGTATTGCCATTCTTGCTCTACTCGAAGGTTGGCAGAAAATTATTTCTTTCCCTGATAATCGACCCTGCATGCATGAATGTACACTGTGAGGTATGCCATCAATGAATGTTACCCAATGTTGTCTTATCTTTCGAGATACACATTTATCCTTTTCGTTGAAATATTTTGTCGCATTGAAAGTAGGCAAATTTTTCCTCATTTCGCGCTCACCCCAACGATGACATTAAAAATGTCTCCCTTCAATTCCTGAATTGGTTTCAGCGAGCGAAGCGATAGTATTTATAAGCGGTAAAAGTTACATATTTCACATTCAGCATTAAATTTTATGTCTCCAAGCTCAGAGGTCAAACCAGAAATTCATATGTTTATATAAATACAAGTAAGCACTTAGCATTGGATTGTGATCCTTATCGCTGGTGGTTTTACAAGCTGTTTTCATCCCATTGTGATCTGTTTTTTAACTAATTTAGGGAATCAGTTGACTACAGCTTATATAGATTTTTAGGAAATAGTAGTTCAAAGTCTTTTCTTGCGATTACGTGTGATCTAAATCCCACAGGATTATTAATAATATTTAATATAGTCAGTAGAAAAAAAAGTAAATAAATGGAATGACATTTGGAGGATGGAATAAGTTGTCATCTGAGAAGTAAAAGAAGAAAAATGTTAAAAAAATAATTAAGATCAAATATACATTCAATAATGTACCCAATAGTTCAGATCTTCATACATCACGAGGATGAAACGTTTTGTGATAACTGAATGTGAATATTCTTCGATTTTATCTAGTTTCTTCTCAGTGGACTTAAATAGTTAGTCCTTTATTAAGTGCTTTTAACCTTCCAGTTAAAAAGCATTAAGCCGTCAGTATATTCAGCTCGGAAATGTGTATTACGCTGGATATTCAGCTATTGCTTATGTTCTTCCTGGTTGAGTTCACGTCTCTCATTTATTTATTTTTATTGGCAAAGCATATACTCAAGTTACAAATTTCAAAAAATCAAATTTTCCATTATTCAACTCCCAAAACTAAGCACTGTTTCCAAAATATACTGTTCCGATTTCTCTTTTTTTGTCGCAAACACTTCCCAAAAGCCTGGAATATTTTGCAAATCTATTTCTGACTCTATGGTGGGGGCGGGGGTTTAATCCTAAGCCCCTTTCGCTCCACCCTGGAATTAAATCATACTTTCAAGTTTTATATGAACCTACGAGAATATTGGAGAAAAATACGCTGATGCATAGAGTGGGAAAAGACATTTGATAGAGTGAATTGGAATGTAAAAATGAAAGTTTTGAGAGATATTTAAATAGGCTGGAAAAAAAATCAGTGGATAAAAGAGTTAAGTTTGGGACAGAAAGCGCTATAGAGAGTGGACGAAGAAGAAATTGAAGAACTAAAACTTGGAAATATAGTAAGGCAGTTTCTTAACTTATATCTACCTGCATTTAATGTGTATGCTAACTAGTTAATGGATAAAGCCTTATGGAAGGAAAGTGGAATAAGAGGAATGAAAGTAAGGACCATCAAATACTCAGAAGACTAGATGATTTGGCAGAAAAAGAAGAGGAATAACTAAAGAAAATTGAATCGAAAAAGTGTACTTGTACTGAATTTGGCATTAAATTATTCACTGTAGATATTATTTGGCAAAGAGTAGGGAGATGTAAACGTTACATTGTAAAGACAGGCTTTATAAATGTGTCATAATTCAGGTATATGGGGAGTTTTACAACCAGTGACTGATACTCGATGGAAGATATTAGAATTAGAATCACCGTCGGTAAAGGATTTTTCAATTAGATGAAAGGGCTGATCACAGAAAAAAGGATCACAGTTAACCAGGAGTAAAGAGATGGCAAGTGCTTTGTTTAGAGCATGGTTCTTTACGGGTCCGAAGTTCAGTATAATGAGAAGGATAAAATATACTTGGAAAGCATATAGGTGGTACTTAGTAGGAATATGAGAAAGGCTAAATGGACCAATAGAGTGAGGAAATAACAAGCATTATAATGGATTAAAAATATATTTGGTGGGATTAAAGCTCAACTGCTTAAGGGATAGGATCGTTTAGGAATAATTGAAGGGAAGAGAGGGATGAAGATTTGAAATGATGAGATACGTGAAATTGATTTTCAAGATACCATAAAATGAAGAATGATATGCTGAACCGGGAAGAATAGAGAAAAGTTACAAGCTGATTCCTGTCTTAAAACAGTAACTCGGGAAAAAGAAAGCACCTGGAACAGTGACCCAAACAGTGGAGAGCACTGACCTTATAACTCCGTGTCAATTTACTTGTTTACTTTCTGTTCAAATGAAGAAAGCAGCCAATTATAATTGGAGGTAGACTTGTTCGGCGATTCTTCCCCCATTCATTGCCTTTTTAACCAGCTATCTCGCTTTCTTATGTGTATATTACTTCGGAATAATTGTCGTCTATAAATTTTTGATTATTAAGAGACTATTATTCAACTTAATGTACTTTCTCCACTAAACTCACAGTCTTGTATCGCACGTAATATTGACTTATGCTGAAGTGAAAACTGTTTCTAGGTGACGTATGGTTATCCTAATTTATAACGAGAGTCACCTTGGGATCATTCGTGAACTCGCGTCTCGTACCCTGTTGAATTGCGTTGCAAAATATCTCAAGAAGGAACTGAGACATAAGAAAATCTGAACGTTTTTTTTGTTTTTATTTACGATTGGAACAATAAAAAACTTTTCAAAAATTTAAAAATGTCATCGGATTTAAAAATAGCAAAATTACGCGTAATATTTGGGCTTTTTATTGTTCTTTTCAAATGATCACGTCTAATTTACATATTTCTGCATGCACACTTTCAAAAATCGAATTAAACTTAACGTATTATCAAAGACAACAGCTGCACCACTGAGACCATAACTGTAATATGTGGAAGGGAGAAACTGATGACAGTTTAAACAATTCGAGGAGAGAAATCGGAGAATGTGGAATCATTTATCTCTCTCGGAAGCTGTATGCATATCACATGGAACGACTGAAGTTCAACATACTTTAAGTAAGGAAAAGCTCAAGATAAGTGGGCGTTAATGAAGAAGAGTCAATTACCTAGCTAAAAGAACATATGATTGAAAACAAGGAAGGAGCACATTAAAACATTCGTTTGAAGCTTGAATAAGAGGCATGGAGCATAGTAAAAGCTGGCTAGCGAAGAATATAAGCCTTCAAATTATGGTGCTAGTGGCAAATGCTTAAGTTTAAATGGACAGTTAAAGTGAAGAACGAAGAATTATATGACCTATATATATGAAATCGAACTGTTCGGTAAAGAAGAACCATATCCATTGGACACATATTGAAGAGCAATGGATTATTTAGAAATATTATGGAAGGGAAAGTCCCGCGAGGAAGACAAAGGGGCAAGTACCCTGGAAAAATAAAGATGGACATAAAGCATAAACGCAATCAGGATTTAAGGGAATTAGCTTTAAATAGAGAATATTTGATGAATGCAGTGAACTAATATTAGGAATGAAAAAAAATATAATAGTGGTGGCTCTTATTTTTTCCAAATAAAAAATACCTTTTTGAATCCTTTCCCTTCACGCTTCACTCTTCAGTTGACATTTGCCGTTCACATTAAAGCAATGTATGCGAGTAAGCATTATGTTGCAAATAAGTACTTTCGGAGCACTTGAACGCTTGTCAATGTAATACATGTTACGACTAAGCACTTGTGAATTACAAGCCTGGTAATAAAGGTGGAATTCCAGCATGCAGAGAGCTTGGTCCGCTTCTGGTTTTTACCTTGTTCAAACTGGTCATTAAGCGTCGTATAAGTTGATTCAGTGATTTTTTAAGCATTATTGGATGTTTATGTATTTATTATTGTAGTAGAGAGATGACATAGAAAAAAACCCCCGCAATAGTTTTTAGCTAAATGTGATATTGACGCAAGGAAGCGGTGGCGTTTACTGTAGTAGCCCTTAGTAGCATACTGGTTGATAATTTTGGTCAGGAGTAAATATTAATTCTTATGTTGTTTGGACCAGAATTTAAATAAGCGAATCGTAACTTTCCCCGGTGTGGCATATTTCACGCCATTTTTATCCAAAGTTATAAATTTAAAACCAATATAGGAAACGTATTGGTTCTTTGATGCAGGCATTTATTTTTCGATACACTCTCCTTGAAACCACTGACGCCTAAAAATCAAGTTTACTTTTCAATAATTACCTCTTCTCTAACCCTGAAAGACACCAATAAACGGTGGATAGGCCCCATTACTGTGGCTTATTTAAATTACCATATATTTTAAAGCTTAATGTGCGATTTAAATTCATATCTTACGAAATTGTTGACTTCTGAAAAAAACGCTACTTTATAAGGTGAGTATAAATAACATCCGGTGGGAGTATGTAATTTCCGAATCAAGTATTGCTACATCCGGATCCAGGTACTTAAATACACAAAGCTTCACAATTTTCTTATGTTTACGAACGCCCTGTTTCTTTTTTCAATAATTGAATGGAAACATTTAAGGTTTGCTAACCATACTTTTCCTTTTCCATTGCAGTTCCAATTGTTGACGTGCAGGGAGTGATGGGAAAGAAGGGTAATCTACCCTGTGACATCAACCCTCCGGACCGAGGGGACAGCGTTTACATGGTGCTCTGGTTCAAGGAGTCCGATGGTGAACCCTTATACAGGTAAGGGAATTCCCCACACTTCTATCCCTTCAATTTTACCAACTCCCTTCAATAACTCACGCTCTATATTTAAATATGATGATATAAAGAAGGCCTCGGATGTTCATCGATTATTGATGAACATTAAAAAAAACTTCGATTCTTTCTGGCCATTCGACAACATTTGAAAATTGATTTGTCTCCTTTTGATACATGTTATACTGTAGCACTCTCGACGGAGACTTATTTTTGATAATGACAGTAGATTTGCAAAAAAAAGGTTTTAGTATCTATCCATAGAAATAAGAATGTCATGGTAAAATCATAATACGATGAACTTTTTTTTATTTTACTAGCTCATTGATCAGGATCTTGGATGTGCCTGGTTGTTGCTAGTTGGGTATTTCAGTGATAAGATGCGGATTTCTCTAGGCTACCAACAATTTTACCTTTGTAACAGTTTACCATCAATATCATGACGGTAGATTTTCTTTATATTTCACGAATTATATAATTTCAAGTACCAAAACAAAAATTCAACTTCTTGCTACCAGTCCGCAAAACTTAAAGGAATTCAAAGAAGTTTTAAGAATTTTGCCTTTAAATCCAAATGCTCGTATGTAATATTTTCGGCATTTAGCTTTTGACGTTTCAGTCGTAATTTCTATTTGCTGGGTAACGATAACTACCATGAAAATTTCCGTAATAAGCAGGAGGATAATACGAACGTATGTTCGAGCATCAAGATCCTGGACATGGGGGTATTTCCTCATTTTTTATCGTTAAGTACTTATTTTTACCGCCAGCGTCCCCTTTAAACAATCAAATTATGTAATGCATCGTAACTAATAATAAATAGCAGATAATGTTTTTACGCCCCATATATTTTTCTAATGGAGTTGGAGCATCTCTCGAGCTGCATGCATTTTGGTTCCAGTTAATTGACTCTTCCATTACGTTTCGGAGAATAGAGAACTCACCCTAATCCATGGAAATGCTTTTAGCCTCGTGGAGGCGTTGAATAAATTGAAATTCACCGTGATGTTTAGAGAAAAAAAAGTAGTGTACGCATTGAAAAGCTGCGGAAAAAAGAAAACGGGGGAGTTGGGAAGGGGGAAGGGGAAAAGTGGGTCACGGCGTGAATGTGGTGATCGCCCAAATGTTTCGTTTTTCGCTGAATGTGGAAGCTCCGACGGAGTCCCTCCAAAGTGGGGCAGAACTGCGATCGCGGATTGGGGAAGTCGGCCGACCATCGTACAAAACTTTGGAATCTGCCGCGAATTCATTATAAGAGTTTCCTGTAATCGTGAACCGCTCCGCGGCGTGTTGGAAGCAAGAGCTGACGAAATGATTTGCTTTCCGGGCATACCACCATATTTCCTCCCACCGCATAATTCTGCATTTTCGAGAGATGAATAAGATGATAAAACGGTCCCGATTCATGATTCTCGAGGTGGGATTTTCGAATCGCTCGAGCTCCTTTGAGAGTCTCTCTCTCGGCCTTACGGAGTATGTTGTTGCCTGGGGTCTGAGGGAGCAATAGGGCCGCCCGTTTCCGGATCACACGTTTGCTCCGATGCCCATAGTTTTTCGTCATGATGTGTATAATTCTCCCTCAAAAAAAAAACTTGGGTTTTGGTGGAAGTATACCATACGGTGTTTGAATTGAGAAAATATATCCTCTCGTTTGAGACAGAAATTGAAAAATATCTTCAATGCTCTCAAGTCAGGAGCTGATATTCAGCAAAGGCCACCCATTAGATGCGTTTACATGGATATTCAAAGAAGCGTATTGTTCATTATTACTTTCCGATATAAATATTTGAAAAAGTGCAATTTTTTATTGGTTTAATTTAATTTAGTTCACTCCATATCACTCTCTAAATCGCTTAATTGCTCATTGACGAATTATCAAGATTTGAAACATTTTTAACATTTTCTTGTCCCTAAAAGTGGATAAATATTAAAAATACTCAGTCTTGTCAAACCATATTGAAACGACTTGAGTTTTGAAATACATTTGATTATTCATTTTATATTAATGTTTCTCTAAGTTTGTGCTCGAAAACCAGGTATTATACCTTATCACTTTCTATATTTAACCTTCATATTAGGGATTCAGTATTTATTTGAAAGTATAATTTGTAAGTTAGATTTTTGAGCGGATCATTGTGACGTCTTTCACGAATAGATGAAGTGTACACGTTTGGTAAATTAAAAAATTATTTTAGTGATGCTGAGGCTTTTTCGAAGGATGAAAACTTGAATAAATGTCTTCTTAAAATTACATGTTTTCAGTGCTTCCCATACGACACGAAATCATTTATATGTATCATTCTTTTTTATGCAAAAAACATTAATTATTTATTGAGATTTATTTCTTTACAAACTAAAAAAAATGATGACAAAGGATAAAAGCAAGTTTAGTTCGAAATGCACTTGGCACATTGAAGGAGTAGATCTTCCAGAAAATGTTACTGTTATCGTGGAGAAAAGAAAAATATGGCGATTTCCACTTTTTTACTCTTATTTTTTAGTTGTGCCATTCTGACCGCATAATAAGTTAGCCGCAATAAGTGTGACATAAATATGTGCCGTGTGGAATTATCAATTTACCTTTCAGATCGATCTGAGTCCTAAAGGTTCAGGATCTGCAATTCACAAAAACCTCAAATAACACTGTCCCTAAATAAATATCAACCTAAAATGATAGCCATCAGGATCAAATCATGGCAAAATTATAAGTTTCAATTTTTTGTTATGGCCGATCAACTTTTACCTGGAAACTGTATAAAGTCGAATCACTATCTTCTCGTTTTCATGCATTTAATGAAAGCTCTTTCTTACATAGCTGTTGGTCACATCTTTAACAGTTTAGAGGAGCTTTTTATTCATTGACGTGAATCAATGATTTGGAAAATCATCTGCAAAGATTTCTCCGAAATCCATCTCTCTTTCTTTTTATTTTCTAAAATGTTTTTCTAATTATGTTTTTTAAAAGAAATCAATGAATGCAAGAAATGTACTTAAAGCGAAAAACACAATTTTCACAGTATATAATCTCAGGAAACTTTCGGAAAAGAATTCGATTAGTATCCTTTTTACAAAGGTATTTTAAAATCGTGAGGGGAAGTGAAAAAAATTGAAATGACCCCCTTTTCATCGTTCCAGAATTTCATGACTCCGAAATAAAAAAATAATACCATTCCCTAGAAGATGAGACAATATCGGAATCACTACATAGTACTAGATTATTCCTTTTGCTCCCCTTCTCGCCGTCGGGTATGAAAGGGGAGAAAGGAGGAAAGAGAGAGAGAGAGAGACGGAGGGAGAGAAAGAATGAGCGGGATATCCGGAACCGCGAAGCGTCCCTATTGTTGGCGAGCGGAAATTTACCGTATCCAGAGCAAGTTTCCTTACGGACTCGAGGGGTGGCGAGGGGTGGAAAGGAAGAGGTTTCAGGCGCTCCATCCACGAAAACTCAACTTCTCGATTTCATGAGCGAGGCATTATTTCATTTCTCTCCCTCTCCCCTCCCTCCCTCTCCCCTCCCCCCTTCTTCTTTTCGCCTATCCCACCTAAACAAAGGCTTCGCCTTCGGCCCGGCGTTTTCACGCGAGCTCTTAAATTAAGAGAAAAAAAATGGAACGGAGAAAATAAATAAATAAGCTCTCTCCACCGCTCTCCACCAGCACCGCTCTCATGTCCGTGGCGAATCCTCTTCCCCCGTTCCCATGTGGATATGGGGTTCCCAAGGCAGTTAATTCTTTCGTGAACCTTTTTTTTTTATGTTTTCAAACTAACTTCCCATCTCTTTAAAAAAACTGGGAAGGTGAAATTCTTTTTGCTCCCGCTTCCCCTCACGGGTCGCTAATTAATTTATGCGCGTGGAGATGGCGCCGTTGCAGGCGGCACGGGGGAAAAAAAAAACGGGACAGCCGCTTTCCGTGAGCTTTGCGGGAATCGAGAGGGTGGTTATATAAGGGCGGTAAAGGAAGGAAGGATATGTGAAGGGTGTTGAGTTATTTCTGAGTGGAGGAATGGTATTTCCTTAAAAGAACCGGAGAAAAGGTGATTTCCAGGTTTGATTTGGAATTATGGCTGGGAGGAGAGGTATTGTGTTCAAATCCGAATTAATAAATTCAAGTGACTAGTATTGGCCATCGTACCCCTTATCTCTTTACTTGGTGTAGGGGAATGAGTGACTCGCCAATGTTTAGTCTAATGCCAGAAACCTTTTCACCACCGAAATTGCTGGTACACATTTTCTAAAGGTACTCTCTGGTTTTGCGATGGTAGGTTGCCGATGTCCAATGGGATATGAATTCTTAGAAGGTTATCTGTTCTAGAGTGAGTTCTATTCTCTCTCTCACTCCCAAAATTGAACGCTAATATACTCGCACGTTACCAAAATCAATTAAGGGTGCCAGTGAACAAAATAATCGCAAAGCAGTGTTTGAAAATATTTTTTTGAGTTCTCACATGTCCTGGTGGTAATAGGTTGTAATTCGGTAGGTACTTATGACCAAATTAAATTGCGTAAATTACCTGGTAAATGGAAAATTCATGGGTAATATGATAACACCACTTAATGCAATGCCATCCTTTTTGATAAACTGTTTGCAGTCCTCTCTAAAATTCTATAATGGGCTACTTAAATTATTACTATGTACCTACTCAATTCATCGTATCAAATGTAAAAAGTGATATTGTCAATTAATTGGATTAAATTAGTTTATATGAAACTTTAATAGTAATCGTTATGAATGAATTGGTACATTCGCAATACGTTCACAGTCCTTTCCCATTTATTTAAAATTTAAATTTAGAGAGGTAATATGATACTATTGGTAGCAAGGGGAACGAAGGAAAAAGTGTGTATTCAGATTACATTGGTCAAACTAAGTTAAAGAAAGATTTCATATTACCATATTGTAAAATACTTGCTATTTAATTTTTTACTGTAGTTACAATGGAAAGACTTAATTTGTAGGGAAAAAAGATACTTGATATGATTACTTTAGAAACTGTTTCAATGTTAGGGGGAATTTTTAATCCTTTATTACCAAAAAACAAAATTACGGACGCAATTAAAAGTGCAGGAAAGCATTAAAATTGAGAAAATACTTAGTTATTTTTCAAAGCCATGCTTTAGGATGTAGAGAAGTTTAATAACCCTGTCCATGAATTAATCGCTTCACTTTTGATATCTACATCCTTGGTAAGATGTAAGAGTATTGAGCATTTGCTTTCCCCAAAAACCGATGTACCGCAGTAGTGTAGTAAGCGATGGGTTTCTTAAATTCAAATAACACAATCTTGAACTCATACGCGGCGTTTCCAGTTTAGTTTAATGCAATCCAAATAGGTTCTCCCATAGCCGCACGCCTATTTTATTACTTCGATAAGGCATTTGGTATAACGTATTTATTTATGCTTTAACCGTTAATCAGAGGTCTTCAAATAAAGTATGATTAACATTTTTCATAACCTTACATTACTTCTAATTAAAAACCTCTTCCAGCATTCAACACAATTCTCCAATGTATTTTCATCCAAAATGTATTTCATTCCGTGGGATGCACAATGTCTTGTCGTGAAATTATATAAATCATAATAAACACCTAAAAAATGAAAAATATGGAATACTCTTTGTAGTGAATTTCAAAAGAAAAAGTTTAGGGAAAATGAAGTGAATAGGACCTCTCGTAACAAGCGCGAAACAATTCTCTAAGGCATGACATACTAATGACTGTGATATAGTTGTGTATCATATTCATCCAATTTACTTTTTAAGTAAAGTAAACCTTTGTGATAAAATTTTCTACCATGAAACCTATTTATTTCATGTCTATTCCAAGAATATTCAATTCCAGTAATATGCCATCTACATGATCAGCGACGGGGTGGCGATCAGCTGGGCTGACCGTTAATTTCTACAGTTTCATGCTGCATAGAAAATAGACTTTAATGCTGATCGATTTTGTGGTTTCGATTTTCGCGGCTTCTGTTTTCTTTTAGTAAAATAGTTGGTACATGAAGTTGACACCCTCCTCGATGAAGTGAACTTCGGAAGTCTTCGTGTAACAGTAGAGTGGGAAATGGGATAAATATTGACATTTTTAGATAGACCTAATAATATATTAGGTATTCCTTGCTCCTTTATTATTAATCAAGCTTAAAATTGAGGATTGTGATGTTGCTTTTACCGCTAATGTAGTCGTTGAAAACGTTTTTGAAAAGTAGTTGTGCTGGAAATGATATCGTTCTCATTAAAAAAATCCGCGTATAGAATTTGATCCTATTATTGGTACAGGGGTTTTTTTGTAGAAAAAAATATTTATTCGAATAGCGGTCTCTAGTTGTGGAAGAACTAAAATTTGTGTTTGAAAATTGAAATGCTCTCCGTGCGATCAAGAAAAAAGTAACATTTCTATGAAATTCTTAGGAGGCTTGTAATCATAGCAGGATTTGATCGCATCTATAACCATTATAAAAAAACGCCTTAGCAAGTTTAATCTCACTTTTTTTATATGCTTTTTTTAGAGTATGAACTCCTGAGGCTTATTAACGTTAAGATAACAAGGATCGGAGGACATGGAATAAAGATCGACAAGGGAATAAACAATACCATCAGTCAAATAGCATCTTGATTCACTCTCCACAACGGTAAAGTTCGTCGTGCCAATAATTTACCTGATCTCTTTTACAAATGTTTCGCCACCGAGCAAAAAACTTGCTTCGCATGAAATAAATGTATTTAACATATTCAAAAACTTAAAAAAAAAAAACAATTTTTTTTACAGAAAATGGAAATGACCATTAGGAAAGTTGTTCAGCGGTGCAAAAGCATAATCGACCGATTCAAGCGTAAAATTGACCAAATTCATCGACCAGACTTTAAAAATATTTTAAAATTACGTAAATAGAATTGTGGAAACTACGAAGTTGTGTTTTCAAAATGGGTATCCATAATTTCCTCGAAGTCACGCCTGATACTATGAAGCAAAAATAGATCGAAAGATCGTCTCAATTTTTTAACTTAAAAATTACGAAGAGAGTAGTTTCAGGCGTGATGTGGTGGAATTTTATCATTATGAATCTAAAGACGTGC
>LYUA01000078.1:983435-994131 GCA_002093875.1 Calopteryx splendens | reverse complement strand
CCTCTTTGAGTCGTGCATTAATTTCGTAAGGTAAATAAATATCCGGGAACTGAAACGATAAAGTTTGCTCACTTGTGATGCTCTTCCAATAGAATGTGACGACCTTTGGATTAATGCTTTCTTATTTAAATTGAAAACGGGGTATGTTGGGCTGCGTATTTATTTTTGGATTACAATGGCCGATATGTTTCCCGAAACGATTGATGACTTGATGTTTACTTTAATTCAGGCGCAAAGGAATATCTTGCGTGTCTGCTGAAATAGCACTCTGTAAAAACTTGGCAGGGACCCTTTTTCCATCTAATGCGTCAGCGGAACGCCGTATGTTTTTTTTTAGATTTTCATATCGTTGTAAACATTTCCACTGAGAAGAATCTAGTTTAACATACATCCTGTACATCCATATCATATTATTATTTATTGTATTTACTTAAAAATTAAGGTACATACTTGAAACACGGCTCAATTTACAAGTTTATGCTTCATCAAAGAAAACTCCTTCAGCATCAATTAAGGATTCATTTTAGTTTAACTATAAATGCTTCTGTCGGATGCTGATGACTCAGCAAAACTAGATACAGATTTTATTAAAAGAAATATAATATAGTTGCAATACAGCTTTCAACGATGAAAATTTATTTGATCACTATTTAAACGATAAAACTCGATTCAATTTTTAATACTAATGGACGTATTTCTTTATTTTAAGTAAATATCGAGGATTCTGATTAGAAACGGGGCACATATGCAATTAATTCATATAGAAGTATATTAAAATACTGAGGGATCGTATGTTTATTTGTATTCTGAGCATGTGGCAGTAGGTCATCAATAAGAGACAAACATTTCTCCTTTATTTGGATAATTTTTGGCATGTTACAGATTGTCTTCAAAGTTACAAGCGGTTCAATTACTGGGCAGATTACCTTAAGGAGTTCCGGCCCCATTTTCTTACCCAATAGTTCGAGTCCAGCCTCGGAAATCGGTTTTGCGTAAAGTTTGTGGACTTGGTTTAATCGGCGGTCTAATGATGTGCAAATACTTATCGGGTTCTCTGAACTGAAAATGAAAATTTAAAAATCACAAGTATCGAGGGTGGAAATTTTCTCCCCGAAAAAGAAAACGTAACCGTACACTAAATGTCACATTAACTGCTTAACCACTCGCTTCACTTCCTTCCTTCATTAATAACACTCTGGTCAACTTCACCCAAATATTCCCGAGAAATCTTATTTGAATATTCAACGTACCTACTACGTTCTCTTTGCCCGCGTTGCTAAATTCCTCACATCACTACGCCTCCAACCGTATTGCCAACCCCCAGGAGGCGCTCTAATTTTTTCTCCTTTCCTCCCCGTCCCTTTCCCACTTCCCCTCCAACAATTTGGGAAGGGGTGGCCTCAAACTCTGCTCCGTGCCCTCCACCTTCTTTTGTTCATACCAATTCCGTTCTCTAACGCAAACTCGTCTCATTTGTTTTATCGAAGGGCTCTCCTCCCCCCTTCGTCCTTTCTCCGTTCGGATTCCCCTCCGTCAGCTTATTGGTTCCGTTGCGTGTGCATTTCTGTCGTGTTTTCTCGTTTCGATTCACGGGTTTCAAGCAGATTTTTTTACTTTTCAACATGCTTTCACTGCTTTTTCCATATGTGCTGCCACCTAATTTTCCTGTCTTATTATTTTAACGGGTAATTTTATGACAGGGAATCGCCAACTTTACATTTTATAATTTTCAACACATTCCCTAAAGCCTTGCTCTTTTCCGTAAACATTGTTTCTCCATAGTAATTACTACTCTGGCATGAGATTATTATAAAATGCCATTAAAGTACAGTTTAATTTTAAATCAGAATGATACTTTTTGGAGGGTGTCCCAATCCATCTTCTTTTTCGCCATCATTATTACACATCCACCATTAACGTGTTTGCTACGTCTCTCAGCATTGGCGATCGTAAGAGCCGGCGGATTTACGATACAGAGAGAGAGAAAGGTCTTTGAAAAGAATGGAAGCAGTACGACCCAGAAGAAATCCATTTAGAATATTGATATCCTTGAATTTTCAGCGTTTACGAGTAAAGATACTAATGGGATTGTGACGGGGCCAAAACGTACCCAAAATATGATTTCACCCCTTATAAAACTCTCTGAAATTGTTTCTCACTTTCCCATTATGTATGAATTTCACCGATGAAAAACAATTATGAGAATGATACACGAGGTATCTCCAACGTTTATCTTTGAGGGAAAAATTCCAGAGTTTGCGTGCCTTATTTTTTAGGGGCTATTTTCCGTGCGTTGGTCTCGGCACCCCTTCTAAAAATGCTAATGCAGCAAAAATACTACCTCCAAAAACACCACGCGAGCAAATCATCGTCATGACCATTACCGGTATTTATCGAGCCCGAGCCGATTCATTCATGAGAAAGAAGGAGGAAGTGGTGATATGGGTGTCCCCACTCCTACCTCTCCTTCCACCTTCCCAAAGACTCCATCTCGGTGAAAATGTCATGGAGAAGGGATGGGGGAAGGGGAGTGGAAGGAAGGAGTTGAAAGATGGATTTGTTCGCGAGTTGGAATTGGAATGGGCGGGGATGGGTTGGACTAAGGGTGGTGATAAAACGCGGAGGAAATAATGTCGGCCTATTCGATACGTAGTCAGCTACGGACTTATTGTTTTAAGGAAAGGAGCAAGAAGGCCACAAATGTAGCGTTTTCCTAATTATGTTGAAAACAAAGTGGAAGATCCTGAAGTGATTCTCTGGAAGATTCGTTTTGTGTTGAGGGACAATGGATATTTCACAATATCTACGATGTAGTTTGAGGTGGATTTTAATTTTTGGTTCGATAGTAGCTTATTGACTCAAATTTTCTTTCGCTTCGCTTCGTGACTTTAGAAATGTGATCATGTAGTTTGGTAGATTAAATTCGAGAGAAACGAAGAACTGGGAAATTCTTCTTATTTAGAGACGAACTTGAAAATTACCTCTGAATCTGCGAAACTTGCTTAGACCGATATTCAGCAAATGAGTATTCAATTGCCTTAATGCTAATTTCTGTTCTTCATCGGATTGAAAAATATTTCCTTCCAAATATACCTACATGGTTCTATTAAAAATGTCAGGGTGGGTCTTTTCGAAAACCCATTATCTCCAGTATTTAACTCAAGCTTTTCATGCATTTGTGTGTATACAAAATTATATGTTAAATTATTAAGACGTGGGATAAAATCGATAAATTCTGTCCCAATATTTATTCACCGTAATCCATGCTGGAACCCACGTTGAGAGGAGTGACTCCAGTGTCACACTCACGTTTTCCAAGATGCAGAGTAGGGTTTTATCTGTAGGTAATGGGTACATAAGTTGTGTAATACACTTTTTCTGCATCAAAAATTTTAATCCTGATCTTATTTTTTTTAGTATGGTAGTATGGTTAAGACCGAGTCCTCTTTCGTCTTCTCACACCTTTACGAATGCCCTCGGGCCTAATCAATTGAATTCAGCACGTGCTTTTTCAATGTTATTTTTTTCGATTGTCTGGATAAAAGTGGTGTGTATGGAGGTTGGAATGAAAGGGGTTGCAATTGGCTGCAAGTCACGAACATGATAGGAAAAGAGAAAGAATAGAGAATGGTTGGAGACTCTGTTCTTATGCCAATTCCAGGTATCCTAATGTCTCTGAGTCACAAGTCACTTTGGATAGAACTTTGTGGTGCGCAATAATTTCGAGATTCATAGGGTAAAAAATATTTCCTTTCCTTTGTGAGCATTGAATTTGTTAACACTGCTGTTAGTAGGTACTTTAAATACAAATTAATGTTTCTTTTCTCGAGGTTGTGAAAATTCACACGACTAATGAGCCTCCGGCAGTGTAGGATGAGGGAATAGTCGCGTGGTACGTACATAATTTGAACTCGGGAACGGGAATGTCATACTTTGTCTATCTTGAGGATAGCAAATAGGGAAGGACCATTACGAGGGTTTTATTCACATGAGAAAATTGTAATTAGGTATTTATCGAAATCACCTATTAATCCAACGGGGGTAGGTAGATAATTTTTTACGTACGTTTTTACGGGTCCACCCACACACACTTCTGGAATCTTTAAATCAAACCAATGGGATTTTTATCTCGGGTCGTGAAGGACCACCTATAGGTTTTTAACCATGGACCCTTCATTTGGCAACTAAAAACTCTACCCACAAGACTATAACGACGTTTATGATTAATTTACAGAAATAAGGTTACGGACTTGAGAAAAATTTCAGAAAATCATGGGATAAAATATTACATTTAATCATTAATTCTAAAAGCTCTCTTCTAGATAGTGAAAGATCGAACCTTGTCTTTCTTATTTTCACGAATGGAACTGTTGTCTAGATACTTTTATTAAACGTCTAAAACGTATTTTAATTGAATGACATGGGTAATGAAAACACGGAAAGTTATAAAAATGTAAATGTAAATAAGAATCACTGAAAAAATTTATTTTATCACTATCGTTTTTTTCTCTTTACTTTATACTCATTAAAATTCAATTAATTCCATGAAGCTACAGAAGTTATTTCATAAACTACCCGTCCAACGGAAAATTTTAAGCATATATTATAATGGGAGAGGTTTGAATTTTCTGTCCGTTTTCCCCTCCTTCAGCCAACCTGGAAAGCGTCCAACAAATCCCCTCGCACTCCATTTCATCAAAGCACAATAGCTAACACTTCCACAGTAAGCAAAACCCGTGGTTTCTCTTAAATTTAACCAAATTAAAATTTCACATAATTTAGATTTTCCTATTTTTAGTGTTGCCGAAAATGATTTCGGTGAACGGGAAATTGATGGTGGAAGTCGTGAGACACGAAAGGAGGTTCCCAAGGTGCTGATAATTAAATCTTCCAATTCGTATTCCGCAATACCTACCAGTTGGCTCTTTGAGCAATTAAGTAGTCAATTCAAGCCCGTGTGCTCTTGTCAGTCGCATCCTCAAGCCTTCAGTAATTGCGTAACCATTCATGTCACCGTCAGAGGTCCGTACCGAAGAATTCACATTGAGAATTTACATCGGAACTCTCGCCCGTCACTCATTCTGTCATCCGTACGGAGTGCAATCCATCGCTTATTCCATTGTCATTTACTTAATTGTTTCCAATCCAAAATCGAGTTACCACATTTTATGTGGAACATGATGGAGACGACGGAGATCGAACAGTTGGTGATCAAATTGACGAAAAATGTTTCAATCTTCAGGTCTTTCCCTTAATGTGGAATTGGACCAACGGAGTTCACAGTTATGAAATAAAGTAGTTAAATTCTCCAGTTTATACAAACCTAGATCTTGTAAAAAATTAAATTAACAATTTTGTGATTTATTCCTAGTCGTAATGAAAATTGATTCGAAAAATCTTCTTGCTTGAGTCAATTTACGATGCATCAAACAGGTAGACCTTTGACGCACATAATCAATTTGTCGTGAACATGGCAAACCTAGTACCTACATAATTAGGAGTCTGCGGATTAAAATATCGTTCCGAGTTAGTATAGTTATAGTTGATATAAGATTCATGACGCGTGAAGCGCCAGAAATTTTAGTGCAATTTAAATGTTTAATGTTTAATTTCAGGTATATTTTTATATTTTTAATAATAATCTGTGATAAAAAAGTAAGATATAAACATTTTGTTACAAATAAATATCATAGATCGTTGTATTTCTACAACAGCTACGGTGGAGTAAGCTGATCTGAAAAGACCTAATTTCCTCTTAATGATAGGGATTACCCATCACCGTGTTTTCAGAAAAAACCTTCTACAGCGTGTCTTTCTTTCTCTATAATTCCCCCATTTTTATCCCTACTTTCACTCTTAATAACTTCTTTACTTATCTTTTTCTGTCTCACTCCCCTGATCCTACTATTTTTCCTTCAATATACGAAGGAGACACCTCGTTGAGGATCAAAGTCGCCTCTCGCGACTTGGTCTTGGTTCAACTGCCCACGCTGTGGTTCTGGAGAAACGATCGGGAGTTCCTCTGAGAACTCGTCGAGAGGCGATGTGTATCTGGAGAAAGAGAAGGCCAAAGCCGATCCAGCTGTGTTTTCAGAATGATCTCTCACGAAATCCTCCGCTTCCGTGAGTTGAAAATGGGGGCTTTGCGAGAGTATTAAGATTTGGCGAATTCAAAGGAGAGGTCATATTAAAAGACGAGAAGTCATATTAAAAGGCCAGAAACGGGCTGTCCTTGAAAAGGAGTGCCATTCAGAAGATAAGTTTCCCTAACGTACACACACTCTTGTGTTAATAATTAACACCAATGAGTGGCACAACATGCTCATTTAGCCATTGCTTTGGTGCACTGGTTAATCTACATTTTATATTTTACAGTTATATTATAACCTCCGCGCTGCTTAGTTGTGTTGTAATTTATCAACTTTAGCACGGAAAATGAAGCAATTCCACTCGTAAATTTTTTAAATGTTTACTAAATGTTTTTATCTCATAGTGCTGCCGAGAAAATTACTTTTTAAAAGAAGTGGCATTAAAGCGTAATTTTTTCCTTACTCTTTGTGTTGGCATTGGTGGACCGGATTTTTTCGGAAAACGAATCCAGGTGGCATGATATGGCTCCGTTCAGAGTGCTGGAAGGTGAATGGATTAAAGATAATGTATGGATTTTTTTGGTCATGGGATGGTTTCATGGGATTTCTTTGGCTGCCCTTGAAGCATATATAATTAATGAACTTGCACCAGGTATTATGTGCAAATAAATGGCCTTTCCCTTTCTCAGTTCTGAGCCCTGAACGATGGACGCCCTCATATCTATATTTATCTACATAATACCTACCCAGCAATCCTTTCACTGGGGTGTGTTGCAGGGGGTGAGTTAACACTAGGAATGCTCCAAAGGAATAACATTACTTTAAGGGGATCATACACCGCAGTAAGGGACACATACAAGAATAATGCCCAAAAGGGTGCACCGGGATTTTATTTCGGAAATGATTACTTATTCAATGGCGTGCTTGTCTTTTCTATGCTCCTTAGTGTCATGCATTGTAATTTGCAATACTCTGCGCGGTTGTTTCAGGGGTTTACCTTGGAGTTACAATTCGTCATTATATGTAGCTATTTCCAGTCACAGTTTTCCCACCATTCTTCACTCCCTAATTTCTAAGCATCCGTGGTCAACCCTTAATAAGCCATTATAGTTCCTCTGATAATTTTAATAGTCCCTATCATTGGACTGAGAACGCTGATCTACTCCTGATACCACACTATCCATCATAAAGTGGTCTGCACTAGAAACAAAAAGCGCTAGGTGATCCGGATATCCTTAGTACGGAAGAATTCATGGAGTTGAAAATATTTACTTTTAGCTTAGCTTCTTATAAATCCAGGTTTTTATCCCTTAAAACCCGAAGATTGATGTATAGAGTTAACAGATGTATCGCAAAACTTCGATGCATTCCCCAAACCCCCTCCCTTATGCATACAATTTGCTAGATACTTTATAATTAATTATAAAGCTATATTTGTAGTCCACCCACACATTATTTCAGCTTTATTTCGCGTCCTCATTTAATTTTTAGCTGATTACCCTGGATGCTCATTCAACAGGATTTCCTAATTTTTTTTCCCTATTTTTGTATACCATCTGACCCTCTGCTCCACTGAAGTTTCAATAAATAAACTCTTAAGTGCCAAAGGTTAATGGTGAACGAAATATATTGGGACTCTCCTGGAAAATTTATTATTCTCTTATTAGTGCTAATGACAATAACACGGGACGCTCAGCTAATTAAGTATTTTTTATGAAAGAATGTGTTCGTAATATATCCTGATGGTAGTGAATAAACGATGGTTGCCTAACCTTAATGGAACTGATTGCCAATTATTATGACCTCCATTGGCATTTTACGAGACGTTCGTTGCATTAAGTTAATGTTTTACCATCCCCTCTCCTTTTAAAAATTTCGACCCAGTTAAAATAGGTAAATATAAGTGCTAGGTAATTTATGGTACATTGTTAGTTTGCGCAAAATAATTGCCCATAAGTGAAGATAACTTCGCTGTGATGCACGTCTCCAATTGAACTCAAACAGATGGCACTTCCCCGCTTAACTATTATGGTAGTTCCGCTTTTGGCAGGATATTTCGAATCGACCCTCACCCCTCTGAAAACAAAAGGCATCTCCCTCCGGAGAACGGTTTTCCACCACTTTGGTCCGTCAACAAAAGACACCCGGGTTGGGTCAAGGCGCCGTGTATGGGGAGAGGAGGAAGAAGAGAGGGGAAAGTGCCAGCAGCGCCCTAAAACACGAAGAAAATTGAGCCATTTTTCTTTCCGTTCATCTGATAGTTACTTTTCCGCCTCAGCGGTCCTTTCCCCCGCTCCTCGAATCCTCTTCCCCTTTCTTGCTGCTCCCCCCCTCTCCCGCCCCCCTTCACTTCGGCCGGCTCTCCTTTCTTTCCTCTCCCCCTCTCTCTCTCTCTCTCTCCTCTCGCCTCCGTTCTCCCCGTCCCCCGTTCCTTTTCATCGCTCAAAGATTCACTTTCAATCGGCCTTTTTCTTCCCCCCGCTTCCTCCATCACCAAGGTGTGCCACCTCGAGAATTCAGTCCATGCTGCGTTCGCTCCATTTTCCCAAATTTTTATGAGTGTATCCTCCTCCAACCCTTTCCCCGCTCAGCCCACCCCAACGATGGGCCGGGCCTTACTGGGCCAACTGCGGATGTTCACGAGGAAGCCACCCAAGTATCGAAACCCAAATCCACGTCCCATTGAACTCGATCGGAGAGGGGTCGTGCCTAAATCTTGGAAGCCGCCTGGCTGTCGCGTAGCAGGTCGCGTTGGGGCACAGGCCATAAGAAGAGAGAGAGAGAGAGAGAGAAAACTTCCAGTTGACTGGCTACCAGGTGTGAATGGGAAAGAAAAGAGTGAAATATATTTATCTTGGCAGATTTATGTGGTATGGGCTAATTTATTTTCCACCCTTAAATGAACCGAATACTTATTTCCTTTTTTCCTTCGCCCTTCTTCCTATTCGGAGATAATATCATTTGTGTCAATGAGGGATTCGTCACCGCTATTCTTTCTCTTGTTATTCTGCTCTACTGTAATAAATTTAGTTTTTGCTTTTATTATCTACTTGATACCGAAGTTAAGTTTGGATGAGTTTTTATTCCTAAGTATTTGTCTCATTTTGATAGAAGTAAATTCCTATTTAAATTGTATTCGATTATACCGATATGGATGAAATTAAATAGAGAATATTTAAAATACAGAATTAAATGAGGAAATTATTTTTTTATCATTGAAGGTTGATGATCATTGCATTTTGTAATCTCTGTATCGTATTTTAATAAACGTAAATTCATTCATTAAAATCTATGGCCATTCGTGAATAACGCCCAGACCCCAGGGTGGAATATGCAAGCATATTAGCATCCATTAGAAATCAGATCCATTTGAATACAAAATTCTGTACCCCTGCGAGTCTAAAAAGTTTTACAATTTGGTTTACATTTAGGCCAATGTCATTTTCAACATTGGATTATATTTTACGAGGCAGCAGAAACTTAAACCATTTAATGAATTTAATCTGAGAGTTTATTCGGACGAGGTGCAGTAAATTATTTTTCAAAATCAACGCTGATATTCGCGACAATGGAGAACTTAGCCACGTTCATTTTCTTGTCATCATGTATATATAGACTTAATGTAACTCTCTGTGTAGGTCAACCGCAAAAGAAACATATCTATTTTCACTGAACATTAAAAACCAAATTTATTCGGTAAATCTTCATCTGTTCTGGAAGTAGAGTCAATAATACCATCAGCCTCTTTCTCGTTTTATATAAATTTGGGTGGAAGCAAAATAAAATTACATACATTTCTTTGTATTTGTGGTAAAAAAAATTCATTTTCACCGCAAAAATGGAGTCCGATAATTGTTCTTATTTTGTTTGAGGGAGGTTTGGTTGTCCTCGCTCACATGAACGGACGAGTATCGCATTCTCGTACGTGTACATGTGTAAGACCAAATGAAGACTGAAATCAAATCGTACCGGGTGGAAAAGTAAACGCTCTTTTCTGAAGTTAACTGGCGTACTCTTAGCGAGCATTCTCTCTCCATTAGTTCCTTTCCTTCTCATGACCCTCGAAACGCTTACAACCGTCCATGGCTGGGAGCTTGAGATCATCTTCGTGCATTACTCTCTATGGCCCTTCCCTCAATTTTTCTGAGTGGATAGTGTGGATTCACACACGCATGAAGAGAATTTCGGTGGTGTGTGGAAAGAGGGTAAGAGAAGGCTGGAAAGGGGAGAGAGGAAGGGGTGGGTGGGAGCTGGAGCAACACCGTTGATGTACTCTTGGGGGCAATTTTCGTAAGTTGTTCCAGGGGACTATCTTATTCCGGACAACAAATTCCCTTCTTTCTCCGCACATTCCTTGTTTCTTTATCCCCTACCTCCTCCAACTCCCCTTCACTCTTCCCTCGTTCCTTTCCCCCGCTCCTCTCGCTTTTCCTATCTCTTCCTTTCCGTTGGGGCTCCTACTACATCCCATCCCAATTCCTCGCCGTCACACCTTCAGCCCGTGCCCGCACGTCCTCGCCCCATCTCCCCTCCTCACCCCCTAAGGGTTTTCTCCTCTCTTCCACTCGCCCCCGGCCCCTTTCTCTCTGCTGACGCGTTAGGTTTTT
>LYUA01000078.1:966869-982658 GCA_002093875.1 Calopteryx splendens | reverse complement strand
CCTTTCTCTCTGCTGACGCGTTAGGTTTTTGCCGACACCCACCCCCGCGTTTTTTTCCCTCTCTTCCTGCTCTCCTGTCCCCTCCGTCCCCCCCCAAGAAAGGAAAAAAAAGGAAGCCTTCCCGTCCTCGCCCCGGGCCGTACGGAACCCTCTCGCCCACCCCCCACGTGTCCCTCCCACGACCCCCTCGGCCCTAACACCCCAATTTCCACCCTCAACTTCCACGGCCTACTCCCCAAACGCCTCGAAAAGTGAGCACCCCGAGAGGAAACCTCCCCCCCCCCTATATGCTCCTTCCCATCCTTCCTCCCCACCCCCTTGAGCCCTCGGGGGCTCGCGGGAGGGGAGAATGGGAGCGCCCGCTATCTCCCCCGTCCAATCGTCCACCGGACTAACGTTTCTGCACCGCCTCCCTTATCACCGGGGCCGGCCGTATTCCGCACCGCGTCCCACCTCTTTTCCTCCCCCGTCCCGCGCCAACCCCTGGCCGGTTGCCCGGCCCCGGGAAGAATAGGGGGGGGGTAGTTCTCGCCCCTGGAGAGGACCGTCCCACTCCACACCCTCTCCTCTCAACCCATCAACTTCCCTCTCCACTCCACGGTGTTATAGCGGCGGGGAGAGAGGGTGGGGGTGGTGTCTGCTCTTTGCTCACGCCTCTCTCCGGCTCCTAGTCGCATTGGAGGGGATGGGACTCCCGTGCGCGTCGCAGCGTTCTCGAACTCGTCAAGAATTATTATAGAAAAACGGAAATCCCCAAACGATTGTTGGGAAACCATGGGGACGTATTGCACGGCAATAGGGCGAGCAGTGGTACAAGGTGACGGTAATTACTTGCACGACTT
This sequence comes from Calopteryx splendens, assembly GCA_002093875.1. Taxonomy (NCBI): domain Eukaryota; kingdom Metazoa; phylum Arthropoda; class Insecta; order Odonata; family Calopterygidae; genus Calopteryx; species Calopteryx splendens. The sequence continues at coordinate 981,816 of LYUA01000078.1, read as the reverse complement.
AAATTCTCCGATGAAAGCAATTAGGATGGCATTGTTGCTAAAAAAATAAGAGAACAGTTGAAATCTCACATTACAATGGTAAGCATGGCATCAATGTGAATTTAAGAGAATTAAACTCCTATTACTATATATTATTATGTTCCCTTCAGTTATTGTTTTCAGTATTTTATTATTTATCAGGACCTTCTTCACACACTCTTTGGTTAGTTTTTAGTTCGTTGCAATAGCAATAAATTTGGTTTATCATTCATCTTTAGGAACATATTCCCATCACTAATGATCTTTTTTCTCTTCTCCTGTCGACTATGTTTTATGCAGCAGTTGAAACATTAACTCCATACATAAATTCCTCCACGTAAATTATACCCCTTTTCACGTTCCTCAGCATTGAAAATCTTGTCCATTCTCTTCCTCTCTCTAATCGATCTTTCCCTAAATTATTCTCTTCATTAAGCAATAATATCTCAATGTGTGGCCTACCTAAATTTCCTTTCGCTTCTCTATCACCTTTGCCAAAAAACTTTCAACTCCAAACCTTTATAATGCTTGTTAATTTCTCACTTTATCAGTTCATTTAACCTTTCCCATATTCTTGAGCAGTCACACCTAAGTGATTTCCAAATAGATTTCATCCTTCTTCGTATAAGTCTGAGCCTCTGGTGCATGAAAGACCACGCTCTAAAGAAGTACTTGGCAAATCATTCTTTGGCCCACTAGGAATTTTATTGCCGGGATAAGCCATTTTACCTTTTTGAAGTCTTTTTTACCGAAGGCAAATCTCTTTCTTATATCTCTCATAGAGTTCTCGTCTCTGATAATAACACTGTTAAAACATCTGAATGATTACTCTTAACCGTCTAGTTAACTTTCATATCAAGAGTCATTAAGTGAAATTAAGAACGTCAGAAGAAGGGTTACACAATCAAATACTCTTGTTACTTTCGTAAGAGAAAATAAGGTGAAATTAATTCATGAACACATCACTCCAATCGGACATTACCAAAATTATATAATGCAGCAAACTATTCAAGACTAGTTTAAAACTTTAATTTAGTTGTAGAAAACTGTTTCACTCAGAATGCCCTTTAATCATAGCATGATTTTAGAAAGCTGAAGTTAATGAAAAAACGTTTCCTATGAATATTTTTAATGCAATTTTCTTTTAAAGTCTCATATTGTGTGAAGGTGCGGCATGGCTCTAGTTGTCGATGAGCCGTAAATTAATCTTACCTACAGGCCGTTCCGAATCCCCTCAAGCCGTGGCAGCAGGGAGACCTTAACTCCTTTCGAGTTCTGATGTCAACCAATTTACTTTTCCTCGGACGTGAGGATATGAGTTCTTGAAATATATTCCGCCTTTTTTATTTCCTTTTTTTATGGTTGGTATTTTATCCATTTCGTAACTCCTGGGTTTTCACTATTAATGTCCACTTTTAGCTTTTTTTTATTGTAGGTACCTCTAACAAGTGCCAAAAAATTCATCAAGTTATAGTTATTTTAATATTTTCCTGATTAAGATTGCATTTTTATCTAGGTATTTTTGGGATTTATTAATAAAAAAATAACTTTTAATTTTATCTTTTTTTCCACAAATACTTAGTAGACCACCTTTTATTTACGGGATAAACGTATTTACAATATTCTACCTTGTAATATTTTATCTTAATTAATAATCATTTGTCATTTAATCTTACATATTCAATCAGTTTTACTAATCATTTAACACTGTATCACTATAAATCGCGTTTTTATTTTAGTTATGATATTGTTCCATGGTTCCACGCACAGTGAAAATAGCTTTCGTTTTTTTTTCATTTTCAAAATGGAAATCTTACCTTAAAAAATTTTTCTTACATACTAAATTTAAAATTAACAGGCACGGAAGAAATTTTTACAAATCCAGATTTTACGTAGATTTAACTAACGTTAAGTATTTTGTTTGATTTAATTTATTTTAAAAATACTCGTCATCAAAATTCAATTCATTAGAGGCTGCGTCAAATGGTCATTCATATGCAAATACGTTCTCAGAATCACAGTATCAATATTTAAATCCACACACATAAGTGTCAATATAAGGTTTACACAACAATCGGTAATATCGACACCTAAAATTTGACTAATTTGGCACAATTCTTCTTTGATTAGATGCAATTCCGATATTGTCTAGAGAGCACTCTGGCGTAATTAACGAAGATGACTTTTATTCGTCCCATAGAATAGTTTCATAGTCATTGGTAATCACTACATTTTCAATAAAATTCAGTGTATGGTGAAATTGATGATTCATTATATATTTTTAATCGCGAAAGTAACTAAGAATTCATTTCCTGAATCACACATTCTCTCACGTAATATAGGAGTTGTGCGATTATTTTACGCGCCGGATTTGACTATAGAGGTGCAGATCAGAGATTTTAAGGAGGATTGTATTTCCGAGGCCATTCCGTAAATAAACCGACGTCAAATTTTCTTGAGCAAAATAATGAGGGTAGGTGGGCGCCCCTTTCCACAGTAAAGAGCGAGTAAACCTACGAGCTCATGCCTAAATTTTCGATCCAACGTCATGCGCGTCAGTCTCTGTTTGACAGCCATTGTGTCAGGTGCTGTGTCACGTGATCGTCGGATTTCCAGTTTGCTGGAGATGAAAGAACGTGCAGAGGAGAGGTTCTGAATCAAGTTTTGTATAAGCTTGGTGATTCCCAAGCCGGAAAAATCCTTAAGATTCGGTAGGTGTTTGGGGACGATGCCATGGGGAAAGCCCAAGTAATGGAGTGGTTCGATCGATTAAAAACTGTTATAACTTGAGATAAGCCATGTGTGTACGGGTACGGCCCAATATGAGAGTAGAGAGGAGATAATTCAGCATGCAATCGTAGATCTAAAGGCCATTCCAAAAGAAGCCTTCCAGAATTGTTTCCAGCAGTAAAATACTTTGAAGGGGATTAGGGTCGCAACCCCGTCAGGTAAGCAACATTTTTTCCCCAGTGGAAGGTCTGTTTATTTTTAGAAATGTGTACATTTATTTCATTCATGAAAAGAAAAATCGGGAAAGCCACTCCCTAGACGTATGGCACTGGATAACGGATGTTCTGCAGGAGAGAGAGAGAAATTTGATGAATTATCATACTAATTTTGTTGTTAAAGTGATATCACAAGGTTTACTCTTCTATTCAATCATTTACCAGAAGGGAAGTGGATACTATGGGAATAAGAAGCTGATAGGAAAAAAATCGGACTGAAAATAATAGGTTTACGAAATAATAGGTTTCAAAATTTCTATGCTAGAGACATTTCCAGGAGTTGATGCGTGTTAATAAATGTCTTTCAAGCATTCGCGTCCATTGCAGGCCGCATATTCATGGATAAAATCATTCATGGATTGAGATCAAATAGATTTCATCTATGCTTATCAATAAATCAATTCGTCCTTGATAATATCAATATATATATTTGGGTTATATAATAATTAACCCTTACTCCTTTGCCCTCCCAACAATTTGCCCACTAAATTTTACACACCACTGCAGAGGTTAAATTATATCGCAGTTATACCAAATGCGTAACCACGAACTCGGCAACGGTGCATGAGATGATTTGGAAATTCAATCAAAGTTGTATAAGGGACAGAATAAGCCCCATATTTTATTATGTCTCGTTGATTACAATAAGTTTTTAATGTGGACGTTAACATAACATGGTGTTAACTGCAGGTCCCATTTAATAAACAATTCAAACTTTGTTGGCGAACAGTAGCTTGCCTACCGTAGTAACTGTTTTTAAGTTAACCAACACTTTAACGGTCAGTTTGAACTTAATTAAATGTTATAAAACTAACTTTTGGCTTTAACCGGAGGCAAAAGTTAACCATTAGTTTAACTAAACCGGATGTTACGAGTTTTAAAAATATTCGAAGAAGAGTTGGGACCTTTAAACTATTGCTGTCTTGTATTTTTCCCAAGGAAAACGTGTCCCTAAACCTATCAATTCTACCATCTTTTTATCAGTATTTACTATTTTTGCTCTATGCTCAATCGTCACATACAGTTTTGACGATCAATTGCCGAATGCATTTAATGATTCAACGCACCGAAAAATATTTTTCCGCAGTTGTGAATTGAAACTTTTGTTTCAAGTTGCGGTCGATTTGAGACATAGGTTTTGAACTGGGTCGCGGTTAAAGAGAGGACGCGATGCTCTGGGAGTCGTGAGGCCATTCTTATTCCCCGTCTCCGTGTCCTCTTCACTTTTGAGGCCTTTGGCCGGGCTGTCTTCGAACCAGGCGTCTTCCTACGGCGAGCAACGCTGAACCCGGATCAATCACTTTCGGCCTGTCTGCTTGGCAGGATGGAGTTGCGGGGGTGGGGGGTGACGGCTGGGGGAAGGTGTGCGATGAAACGACGAAGGAAGGAGAGTGAGTGGGAGAAGATATAAGTCGTGGGAGGGGGGGGGGGGCGGGTCGGTAGGGAACATGATGAGAGGGAAATGATTGATCGGCTGCCACTCCCCTTGATTGTCTCCAACAATGAAAACTGAGGAGTTTCTGAGACTTAAAAAATACGTCATCTTCTTTTCCCGCTGGCAATTAATAATAATGCGATATTGGCCCTTGGCTCGTTGTCCCCTTTTTTCTAGTTTCCTGAGTTTTCCGTGGACGGGAAGTGCTTCACTGAAACTGCCGTTCATTCAGTGTGATCTATCAACCGTGTGAAGCCACTATTCCTACAAATAGCTTTGTTTTGACCTGATGTCTTATCCGCTGGATAAATACGCCATGGTGCATGTTAAATACGCGCCTGTAGAAGGATTTATTTCTTCCACATTCTCGCGTTGCCTATTGGCATAGTTTTTGTGGCGTGGCAAATTCTGCGGTAAATTGTTATAGTTTTTTCCTTGAAAATCTCCATATTTAGTAACTGTGACGATCGAGTGAATAAATCATCGCGATTAATTCATCAAAATCATACAGAATACATAATTTTAATTTTACCAAATTTCATGGCAACTGTTGTGTGCTGCAAGGCACCGATTTCCCTATCTGGAAGCCAGAGTACTGGAAAACGTTTTTGCGTCCAATAACTTACGTCAGTTGTAGAATATTGAACTGCATGCGTCTGTTCCAATAAATTCTTTGGTTACTAAACGCTGAACAAAAATAAAATTAGTTTTCGGTGACACTACTCAAATCTCGCCAAATCTACGTAATTTCCAGGGTGCCAATCACAACTTTTAGTAATGCAAAAAAGTGCAATGTATTTTGTCTCTGGCATCCACGATATTCAATGGCTATTTTAAAGAGTGCATATTTACTTTTCAGTAGGTGCAAGACTTGATCGAATATGCTCATTTTCATTTCAGTATAGTAGAAAAATATTTGGTAATCTCCCGGTAACATTTTATGACTGTCCAGCTTTTCATTTAAGTGAGTAAGTGTGATATAACTAGGCTGGTCATTTTAATACTTAATACGGCTCATATTTCTTACTATAATTTTCAATCACATTCTCAGTTTTTCTTCTTCTCCAATGTGATTATTTTTATATCAATTTTAACATCAATAACATTTATTTGAAATACATAATAATGCCAGCTTCTCGTGAAATGAAATGAGAAGTGGTTCCACAGGTTGAGGCATTTAAAAAAAGGATGTTGAAAACCTCACAAAAGACGAAAATGTGTGGGAAGGTTGAGTAGGTTATGAGAAAGGCCGGAAGATGGGGTCGAGAATAGGGTTTAAGGTCGAGTAATGGGTAACTCAGAAACAAAGAAAGAGTGTACGAAGAGGAAGATTTAATGCTAGGAAATAATTCACTTTGGCTGAAGGTACCGCGGAACCAGTCCTAGAACAACAGCAAGACATAAGCTAGCAGCGAGCGACCAGCTTTGAAGCTTCAAAATGAAAAACGCATTCAGAGAGAACCTTTTCTTTTTTTGAGCCGTGACTAAATTAGAATTTTAGGTAAATAAGAGTATGAGATTGAACTGAACTATTTTTTTTATTCATTTCCGGAGGGGACAATTAGGACCTCGTCAACCCAGATGGCCGGATATATGCGTATCTTGTCCAATTATATTTTTTTCGAAAAATTCGACTTAACTTATGTAATATTCAGTGTTTATCGCAATACATTAGCGAGAAGTTAACCTATTTTTAGAGCACTTCAATAAGCATCTCAGAAGGCCTTGGAGCATCTATTGATCTACTGAATTCAAATTAGTGTCTTCGAGTGGACCGGTGTCTTGCCATATCGCTGATATTGATATAAAAAATTTATTTAAAGGGTTGCTATGAAATCTCTTGGATGATGAGACAGGTTTTATTCAATTGATTGTTTTTATTTATAATCAATCAAAAAATATGTATGCTTGTGATGAGTTTTATATACATCATTATTAATTTCTTCCATAAAATTTAGGATTTTATGAATAAACATGGGGTTGTTGAGGAGTAGTCACAGCACTAGGTTATTGATTGCAGGGACCTGATTGGATTGTTTGATTTTGGGCGACGACTCTGTACACCCTCAGGTTTACCAAAGCTATTTTATGTTTTGGAGACCTGAATTTTCAAGAAACCACTGTCGCCTCTGGGAAATGAACTAATCCCCCTCCCCTGATGAGCGAATGTCACATGCCGTAGGTTTTAGCATTTGGTGAGCTCTACTCTTATCCACCAAACCAGCCTTGGTGTTTATAAATGTAAGGGTATAACTGAGCCAATGAGAAATGTTCCAATAAAATATTTGCATGCCGGAAAGTGTTATACTTACTAAAAGAGAAGAAAAATATTAACGGAGCAAAATCACCCACGCTTTCTCCTCCCTCCTACCTCCAACGCCAACGTTTTATTTTCTAACCGTTACGCATGGGATGCCCCGACTTTAAATTCAGGAAGGGCCCTTTCATTGGTTGCCAGGGAGGAAAATTATTACCCAAACGAGAGAGATAATCGACGGAGGCACATTAAATGCGAGTCCAAACTACTCCTCCGACCCTCTTTTTGCAGATTTTTTTCCCCTTCGTGTTATTTTTTTCTCAAAATGCCGAGGGAGCGACTGTATCTGATCCTGCCGTGGAAACCCTAGTAGCTCTAGCTACGAGGTGGATGTGGGATGTAGGTGGGGTTCGAGTGGACCGGTGCGGAAAATGAAACGGCATTGGCAGGAGGTTCCCGCCGCTGCCAAAATCAATGTTGGCCGACCTCTTTTTTTTTCCAACCCCTACGACGTCCTCCCGGGCACGACTCCGCGGCGCCATGGTTTTCTTCCTGCGGGAGTGTGGAGTCAAAATGAGCGTTTAAAACTGGCACCGATTGGAATGCCCCGTCGACCACCGCCTCATCTCGAGCGCGTCCTGAGCAATTCCCGTTCGGCTGTCACGGTCAATGCTTGGCGGGGGCGGGGGGCGGAGGCCTCTTCCGCGTTTTGCGCGACCCCCTTCCCTCGCTCCCCGAAAATCCGCCCCACCCACTCTCACTGCGACGCGCGACTGGGATTGCGTTTTCGGAAATAATTACCGGGTCAGCCAATCCATGCTCTTTGCGTTCGCAATGCGGAATAACTGCTTTTGGACAGCAAAATTCCACGTATCGCATTAGAAATAAATGGGTGAACATCCGGAGAATGCAGGCCATATTTAATTCATAAGCGTTTCAGTAGGGTTACGCGAGGCCTCCAAACGAGTCAAGAAGTTAACTCAACTCTTAATAACCGCAAAGTTAGCCTCTGCTCATTCAGAAAAAATTACGTTACTAAATTTACCGTCTGCAGAGTTTCGGGTGTGTGACAGAAAAATTAAGTATTTTGATAGTATCCTCTAGGTACACTCAATATTTTGTCCGCTACATTTTAATATATGTTGCTTTTGTAACATCATATGTAATATAATGAATACAAAATTATTCATCATGTAGAGTATAGTGAACATTAGACTAATAATAAGAATATTTTTTATTTTAGTATTTTTTTATATTACTACTTTTAAAGTTTATTTAGAAACTCCCCAAATCACAAGATTACATAAAAGGTATAAATATAGTTATAATAAATCTAGTTTTATAGAGAAATTTTGTTGATTAGGTGCATTTTCATTTCCTTTTCTATTCCTTTCATTTTTTTTTCAGAACATCTAAACCTTTTCAAACAAATTCTACCTTCGGATCCAATTTCATTTCATATACTTAACCACGAGCAAGAGTTTTGAGAAAATATTAGATTACCGATTTGCCTGACGAATGCATCGTACCCGAAGTTGACGATCTGATATCCACATCCTGTCGTAACCATAGTGATTGCCGTTTTGAAAAGTGAAATGGTTCACCGACCCCCCCTTAACAAATGAAAGCTCACTGGCGCATTTTGGAAAATCACTAACTGTCCGCATATTTTTCTATCGCAACGGACGGCTCTTGTAACATCTCTCCAGGGAAATAGTTATAAAATCACAAGGAAGCATAAATGGGGCCACGTTTTATTTAAAAATAAAGAGGAGCCGGTGGACAAATTTACGTCGATATCTTCCCGGAACGACGTTTATCTTTAATCCATCACACTTGATTGAAATTGAGGCGCATCAATGTTTCGAGGCGTAAACTCCATCAGAACAGCCACATTTTTGCCAAAAAGGACGTTTTTTTTTATAGAAGACTTGCTTGCTGCTTGCGGTTTGGATGGAACGCCCCGCCCACGGCCGTCGGCAGTCCTGTGATTATTGGAACCCGCATCAATCACTTGGTGGGGGGAAGACTTTCGTTCAGGCCTTTAAAAACAGAAAAAAAACATAGCCGAGCCGCGCTTAGGGGAAGCTGCGTGGTGTGGGGGAAGGAGTGGGGAAAAATAAATTTGAGGAAACATGGGTACAAACTCGACGGAAAATATATTTTTCCTCTGCGGAGACGTTGATAAATTTTGCTCTTAATTCCCGGATATAGCAGGCATCTTTACAAGAGGCGTATTTATTTAGTCTCTACTGATTAGGGTTCCCGAATGTGTGAAAGCAAACTTGACAGGTTTTAATTAGGTGCACACATATATTATATTTATAGCCCATATAAAATAACGGACACTAACACAATCCCTCATAGGTATATTCCGGGTATGTCGATTGCTTGAAATAAATTTTCTTTCATTTTCCAATAGGGGATATATCTCGTCTTTCTGTGCTGATTCATGCTATGGTATTTAATTTTTTTTTGCTTATGAATTTGTCAAATAATATTGTCATATTGATGCTAAAATGAAAAACATAGTCAACGAGTTATGTTTAGAAAGAATGTGTTCTTTGCCAAACATTTTATTATATTTTGGCCAAAAATAGTAGGTAAGTAAATATGTATTTATTTAAGATAAAAAAATTAGAATGCATGATTCGTTGAGCAAGTAATGATATTATCGCTGAGAATAATAGTTTGCTAGTAAATATGCATTTATTTTAAGAAAATAAAATGAATAAAATTATAAAATTCAGAGAAAAAATCCAAATTTCCAGATTCCTTTCCAGGTTTTTTATTGATAAAAATAATTCTAATCACGTATATTTTTTTCTTCGACTTTAATTCATAAACATAAACATTTTAAATTTTCCAGCTGAATACCATTAATGCATCGCAAGGCATAAATTATGATAACCGGCATCTGCAGTGATTTCCTGCTTTTTTCCATTTCGTGCACGTTATATTCCCTACTTGAGAGAGCTCACAGTCATGGCGACTTCTTATTCACGAACCAGCACTTTGAGTCAACATTAATGCATGCATAGATACTTCTCAGGATAAAAGTATCCCAGATTCTACGTGTATTTATCGGGTGGGTAAGACATGAAAACTATGCTATATGGACTCTGGATATGGATACTATGGACATTAATTGATGCGATATAGGCTCATTAGTCTCCCCCAGTATCATTAATTTGCTTGGCCATTATCCTAAAAGACTAAATCTGTTATCATCATCACGCCTCAATTTTCTTCACAAAAATGAATCCAGGGAAAGAGAGAGGTAATCCCTATGATTAATAGCTTATACTTTGTGTATATTCGGAGTCAATTTAATACTGCTTGAACTAATCGAGACATCACAAAGCTTAATAAGGAATTTTGTGAAATTTTAGGCAAATGTGTGGAGGCTAGAAAAAAATCAATTGAAGCTACTGGAAAAGACGAATTGTTTAAACCAATTGATTTAAGCATGACATTTTTATTTATTTCACTAATATGTTTCAACTTGCTAGGAGAATGTATATCTTCTTCCTTCAGACGAAGCATATCTCGATGGCTTCCTTGTTCGTCACCCAAGGTAGAAACAGTCACCTAGCGATTGCCCTTCAAGGTTTCCTTGTAACATAATTTAGTCGTGGTTTTTGGAAAGTTATTTTAATTTCTAATTTCAGATCATAATCTGTTTCTCAAGAGATTGGGCTAGCATCTCTCATTTCAAAAGTTTAGCATTTTCTGTATGTTCATTTATTTAATGTGTGTTCTCATTGTGGCATATTAAAATTGGCGTACAAAAGGAGAGATTTTATGTCCATTTCATGTTCCTGAAATAATCAGGTTTATAATCAACATAATTTCTACTAAAGGTGATAATAGGAAAAAAAGGGCCTCTAAGCTATTACTGCTGGATAAACTATCTCACTCTTGGATAAGAGTAAAAGTTAAGGAAAATACACTTCCATGATTTCGCTGATTCCCCATCACATATCCTCTCCCTGTTACTCAGTATCCTGTCTCACCCTGATTATAGACTAACTACTCGCGAGCTGTTCTCATCAGTTAGTTCAACTCCAACAATCATTCCTAACTATCCCTTCTATCCCTCTTCCATTCTTCTCTGAAAGTTCTGTTTTAATAGTCACATTAACATCTACGTTTTGAATGACGGTAATTATCAATGGCGGATATGTTTGCATAAAATGTTCTATTTTTCATTGAATACCTTTGATAGCACTTTAAAATTAAAATATATACCACTCTCAATACAGGAATTGTTCATCAGTAAGATTTTCAATGGATTAAAATGTGAGCAAAATCAAATATTTTGTTGCTCATGCGCGAAATCATTGTATCCCGTATTTGTTTAATTAATAAAGGTCTAAATCCCACCCATATTATCCTATGGTAATCATTGTTAAATCAGCGTATTTCTTTGGCCTCGGCCACGATAGTCCTCAGATTGACATCATAAATTCAGATCAACCCCCTGAAGAATATCATCGTGCTTTACGACGCCTTTAAACCTTCGCTTAGGAATCGGCCACAATGTGTGTAACTCGAGAAGAAATGAGACTCCCGAGTTGAAAAAATTTCTCCGATATGGATTTCCGTGGCAGTGGTAGATCCGAGATTCAGGGTCCGCTTCACCTAGCCATTAACCGATGATGCAAGGGAATGAGGAGGCATAGTATTGACGAATGCGTGCGTCTCTCAGGCGACGACAGGATTGCAGGCAAAAAGAACTTTATGAATCGAGGGGGGAGATGATGGTGAAGGTGACCCCGGCGTGTTGTTGTTCCATACCGTTGACCCCAAGCGTCTGATGAAAAAGTTTGAGACGTGGAAGGACTCGACGGAGTATCCAAACTTTTCTCGAGTCGCAAATTCATACTTCTCGTTTCCGGGATTGAAATGGACGAGCGTGGAATATCAGCACCTGAAAGGATCCCGAATTCGTGAATCGTGATTGCTCTAGGAATGCTCTTTTTCATGACTTCAACGAATCCGCAGGCAAATGAGAAAATTGTAATTTATTTTTCCCACGGGTTCTCTGTTAACTGAACGAAATGGGGAATTATTAGCTATACGTTAAAAGGAGCACACATATTTCAGGTACGGAATTATTTTTCAACCATAGAAAGCCAAAAAAAAAACATATTCCCTATTGCTTACTAAAAAAGAAACTAACTGGGGAATACTCAAGATCATGTAGCCATTATGTAAACGATAAAGTCTTACTGGTGGCATTTGCTCTGATAGGTGCTAGGTATGCCATTTAGTTGCCTGTTTTATACGGTTCCAAAGTTACACATTACCAAGTTCTAAAGGTATTCCACGTGATCCAATTTCCTTTAATATTGATAATATAATAGATAAGTCGGCATCTTCTTATCTCTGAACCTCGATAGAAGGATATTGAAAAAAATTCCAAAAAAGCTCCGTTAACTGTAAATTACTGGCTCCTTTTTATGATACTCATGTCTTCTGTCCAAATCATGCCGTCAATACTTTCTTTGTCTTCTCTCCAATTCCACGTTTACCTATCATTATTCTCAATTACTATTTCATCGTTAGTCTAACTTTCTGTTCACTTATAGACTCCTTCATTCTCGGAACTCTCATCTTAAAACCACCTAATGCCCAATGCTAAAGCTAACCTCTTAATTCTCTATTTCCTTAATGCTGCCTAAATTTCATGAGAGTCGTGTATTCTACTGAAATAATTCCTTCATATTTCATTGTTAACTTAACCTTATGATTCACGATAGTATAATTAACGACTTCCGTTTTGTAATAATTTATCATCATCCAAAAATTCTCACTTGTATTCATAATTACACTCAAGAACTGATTGCCATCAGTTTATTCACTGTTTGACTAACATTTTATTTTCTCGCCGACTGAGTTAGACGAATAATTTTATTTCTATCTCCCGCCCATTCCATGGTCCAGCTGCCATATTATCGGCGTTCATGTTAATTAACAAATGAAATAGTGAAATACCAAGATTTATATCCGTCTAGGCTTGCTCAACATCATTCTACTCCCCTACCATTACAGTTGAGGTGTATTTTCTGTTGATATATAGAAAAAGACGCTTATTCCTCAAGTATTCGTCTAAATTTTGCAATCATTTAACTCCGTCAGCTCTAACTCTATAAAACTCTTACTTGAAATAAAAAAAGGAATTTAAACCATCATGAATATGTTATTTAAACTAAAATCCCCATGGAATGTATCAAAAAGATTATGACAAATATCCACAAAGTAATAATCATAACTATCCATTTCTTCAGTCACAGCCTGTATTCATCTTCGCCAAATAATTATTTCATGCAATAGTTTTTTTCGAGATGGTATGAAATGAATGTAGCGATCGGTAAGGGTGGATGAATTTTCTGCGAAGTCGCCGAGTGAAACATTATCTCGTCGTGGTGGGAGCGAGCGAAGAAAACTCCTCGCGAGAGGGAATCTGCGAGAGGAGGAGGAAGGCACATCACCCCCTAACGGAAAAAAAGCCTCTCCATTAATTAAGATTCAGGGCACGGAACGATCAGTTCCTGATGGGAAAATTGGCGGGAAATCTCTGTCTGGAAGTCGGCTGTAGTGTGAGTGATTGATTTTATTTTTGCGTTTGTGGTTCGCGCTGAGAGATGAGTTAACCGTTTGGCGGGACCTGACGCACCCACACCTCCAGGCTGCGGTTGTCCCGAGGGAGGGCCAAAGGCCGGGATTAGTGGTCAAAATGGTGGGGGCCCACTTTCACAGGTCGCCCCTTCTTGTTATCCGTTCCAAATTGCGAGGCATTTTTTTTCAATCTCGGATCTCGGCCGGAGAACATGGATAGAGGGTTCCAGAGCTCGTCCATCTTTGGTCTTCTCCTATGCCTCCATCCCACGACACCCATTCTTATCTTTTGTCTCCCACGCTAATTTCCCCATTTTTAGATACATCCCTCACATGATAGTACATGTAACTGACCAGCTACAGTCCATGTTTCAGGTTTTTCTTTTTTCTATAAATAGGTATGTGACGGGAGACCTTATTTTATTTATTCACATTTTGGAGGGCGATTGAAGACTTGAATAAGAAATTATTTTGGCAGAAAATATTTTTCGGTTGAAAGTTGAGTGTAAATTGTCAATAATTAATGGCATATTTTGGCCCGGTGTTATTAGCAACGATATTTTTAATCTATGAGATAGTTTTTGTGTAAAACTCATGAATTAAGCATTGCTTTAAATTTAAAATAAACAAATTGGCATTAGAACATTCCGTTTTATATGGTGGCCTTTCCCGATATCCGTTATGAAACCGTATGAATTTAAAATATGTTACCGTGGATGTTATAATATATTTCTTACTTGTAATCACTTGAATTTTTGGTTGCACGTTTTCAGTGATAGGCGTTCTCCCTTACATGGTTTAATATAATAATCATATTTTTATTTCGTAATTTAAATTTCACATATTCAGACTGCATTTTTTGGAAATGGTTCAAATTTCATTTTGAACTACAAAAAATTAGGTTAATACGGCTTGATTACTTTTTTTCCTCCGCTATCACTTGAATTTCATCGGAAAAAATAGAATTGTTTACAATTTTTTCATTTGATGTATACGACACAACTTAACCTGTTAACCTTAACCTAAAATTACAGTTTTCAGTGAGTTACACATTATTTTCTCTTGCTATCACTTCATTTAGGTCTAAATGTTTTTCACAGAGTCAATTAAATGAAAAAATTAAAAGTAATCGTATGATTTCCAGCCAACGAGTGATTTTTTGTCGGTATTGCGTCTTTTAGATTGATTACCATATCCAATTGCAGTTTTCACTGTAATTCCAGTTTGCTTGGATAAATTTTACAAACGCGGCTTCGATTAAAATAAAAAAATTACAAATAAAAATGAGTCATATGTGTCAAATTTTTTCCCAAAAGAAAAAAATATATATATATTTGCAGTATTCAAATGGTTCGCAACTAAATCTACCTGCCGAGGAAATAATATCCTATGTTTTTTCATCAATATGAACCTCGAAGCATGGTATAAGGAAATATATTCAGAAATATTGTAGGTATCTATAAATAGGAGCTTCATTTTGCTTTGGCGTCCATGGTTTATCTTTTCATTGATATTACAGCCTATAAAAATTCCCAAAGCATTCACTCACGCCATATGTGTAATGAGTGATAATATACTTCTCTCAAAGGCAAGTTAGCATTTACATAT
>LYUA01000078.1:856010-869669 GCA_002093875.1 Calopteryx splendens | reverse complement strand
GAGGGAGGCCAAAGCCCACATCGGGCTGTAGAGCCAAGGAAGAAGAAGAGGACTTCCAAGACTGACACCTAAAATAAATGCTCCCACTTGAAACTTAATTCACCTCTCCCATTTTTTCTCTCCAAATGGCATACCTATAGTTAATTTTATCCCATCCTCCCCTATTATAATTTTTTCTCCCTTGATGTTATTCTCCAAAAGGTTTTTCGTGCCCCCCCCCCTCCCCGTCAGCCCTCCCGAAAAATACTCGAGCGTATAAGGACCAGTCAGCTCATCAACACGGTTTGTGTCACTGGAGTGGCGGGCTGTTGGAGGAGAAAGTAGCTCCCTCAACGAATGTACACACCACCGCACAATTTTTACTCCAATTCTTCATTACTGGCTCTGCTCTTGTCCCTCTTTTTTTATATTTTCCGGTTTGGGGGTGATTTTCGTTACTTTTTATTCAATTGATTTTTTTTACTCGACCATTTTTTAAGTTTTATTTTATCGATGCGTCTCGGTGGTGGCCCGCGATTTATTTCCTTCATTCGAAGCGAATTACTGTTACGGCTCAATCACCCATTATTTCTTCCACCGCCCCTCGATGTATTTGCGTTTGAATGCTCGGGAACCTGCGGAGGAAATACGACAGCTCCAATCCATTAAGTTGCAAGACACCCTGATTTATTGGGGTGATTTGCATGCGTGCATTTTGTGTCCGCGAATCCAATAAATTTAGATTTAACTTCGTGACGTCGTGTTGAGGAGGATAAGTTTGGCGCCTGCGCGAGTGTCGAGAGTTCACTCCAAATCCAAAGTGAATGGAATGAAAAACAAAAAACCTCTTTTTTGTGTGTGCATGTGTCTTTCTTTGTTCGGGATCCCGAATAGAAATTTAAGTTTCCGGTATATCCCTCATACATTAAGCCTGTAAACGCCCATCTAATCAGAAAAGTGATACTGGCACTCGAATGAGTCTCAGTGACTAAAGTTAGTCCTCCTTCTTCAATACTTTAGTGTGTTTTTTTTAGATTTTATGCAATGCTTTTGGTTCAATCTCCGTGACTATGAACCTAATGCATTTACGATTGCATAGGATCATGTCATTTGGATCTATATCTCTAATAAAACCGGTATTTTACTTTCTTGGGGAAAGTGAAGTTTAGGACATGGGTCTTGGAATGGAAGTAAATTGCCGTATTTCCAATGGCATGTTTTTATTTTAAGTGAGCCGGAAAAGGTATTAATTTCCAACAAGAGGTGTCAGTGAATTGGTGCACTTAAAATTTGATACGTAGATTCGTTTCATAATTTCCATGTATATATCTTTATTTTTCTGTGAGGGAAATATATAACAGAAGATGGGTCTATAACTCAATTAGTAAAATGAAAGTTAATTATGCACCGTCAGTGACAGGTATCATTAATCTAGTAGTCTACCTTTAATTGTTTATCTCGTTGAGAGTGGGTAGACTCTTGAGACTCACGATAATATATGTATTTGTTGAGATAAATTTTTGAACATTTACTTTGGCTTTTTATATTTATTTAGCATGTATAGGTTGCACAAAAATAATTTCGCGTTGCCGTACCTCATGATGTCCTAAACAACGTTTTAATTGATACATTTTTCACATTTGACAATTTAAATTGCGATTTGATTTTATCTCACCATGATTAACATTAATTTTTATTTGTTCCACAGAGCGTACTGGTTTCCATTTAATGCATATTTCGAATTTAACGTTCTGGGGCTGGGTGAGCCAGGTTACGTACAGGTATTCTAAACGTACGTTATACGTACAGGTTTCCTAAATTTTTAGCCTCACCAATTTCATTGATGAACCTTACTAAGGGCGAAAAATAACCTGAGCTGTCGACTCAGCCAATAAATCTAAAACCTTACTAAGGGGGGTTCTCCATTCGGCGAACTTTGGCTTCACAAAATAAACTATTACAATCTAGGCTTGACCGATGGGCTCTTGAAATGTTTCCTTTGCTCCGAAGGGAATGCTCTTTCCTGTTTGTGATAAGAGTAAGGCCAGGAAACCCAATACCTATTTGATGCCATGAACTCTCTTCACTAAAGAGGATTTATCTTAGCCATTGAACTCATATTCTTCTAGGTAGTTTGAGTGAGAGAAGTTAATTTGATCATAAGTACGAGCAAAGTGAATAGCGTATGTATTTCGTTAAAATTTACAATTCGCGGGTTAGCTCAAATGGAGAGATTAATGTAGGAATAGCTTCCAGGTAATGAATCATTTAAATGTCAGTAAATCCTCGTTTTGAATTTCAACTCAAGTCCTAAATGTGAAAATAGAATGCAGTGTTAGAAACTTCTGCTAAACTATTTCATTGAATAAACTGAAATTCACAATTGTCAAAGTTGTGTGATGAAATGAGCCGGGGTATATGAGAGGACATATTATCAAAGGCCATTTCATACTTCAGTGTTATTTTATCAGAAAATTAGTTTGCTTATATTTAAGTTAGCCATGAGTAGCCTTTTAGTTGTAATTTTCTTACAGTAGTTCTCTCTTTGTATGCATGTTTAAAATTCCTCTAATCTGGTCTGACTGGAGTCTGGTCTGGAGAAGTAGTCTGGACTGATCAATGGTGCAAGAACGAAAAGAATTCTTTTGAATAAGTTTACCAGTGCGGTTTTTATGGGCGTAAAATTTGAGTATGGATCTATATTATTTTGCTTATTGCATGTTCTGCAATATTCCTTCACAAACTATCAATATGCTAAAGCTAGAAATAGGGTAACATCCAACTAATCAAATAGCATAATTTAAAAAATAACTTTACATATTTCTTACCTAACTGATTTGATTGCAATGAATTACCGTTACCTATGCGTACAGATTCTCAGATCATGTAAGGATTTATACTGTTTCCTCTAAGGCTGAGAAATATCCTCATTTTACCATCGTGAGGCTTTCAATACCTACTTTATTATTCAAGATATTGTTTTTATACAGTTAGTTAATTTAGAATATTTCAAAACTGTCGAGTCAATTTTTTTTTACTTTTTATACTCTGATTATTTTTGTGATTTTCATCAGAGAATACGTTTCGAGAGGAAATCGGCTTGTGATTCATATACGGCTTCTTCAATTTGAATTTTGGCTAATTGTTTTGCATACGAGAAAATTACCGAGAAACCTAGTGCTGCAGAAATAACGCTGGTAGTACTCTGATAGATCAATAAGATTTATCTTTTCAATTGGAAATCCAACGAAACTTGCCTCTGCGTCCACGCCCGGTATGCAGCTTCGAAAGTCGTGGAATTGGTCCCCCATGTTACAACCATTCCTCCATTAGCATATTCCATCGTTTTTCAACCTGTCACCCTGTTAATTTGGCCTCGAAACACAGCGATCCTTGCTCTCACGAGGAGTAAAAGTGTATCCATTCTTTATGTGTCGCGTAGCCGTTTTTCTTCCAAACAAACACTCCCTCGCACACCTCATCACCCCCTCTTGCGCCCGTTCATAGATGGGGCGCTCCCTTGGCGCCTTCTCCCAGGCATTAATCCACACCCCTCTTCCCCCGGAGACCGCATTTCCGCACTCTCCAGCCCGGAGTGTGAACGCGCGTCACAGATGCGCCACCTCGTGGTCATATTTGTGCGCGGACGATTTGACGGACCCCTTTCTTCTCGAGTTCACCATTCCTAGCCCGAATCTATTCCCCCTGTCCACGGAATCACCTGGAAACCCCCCTTCGACCTCCTTCGTGAAAAATAAAACCTTTTGCGGATGGAGTCTTCCGAGTTTCCCAAACACATTCGAGCCCACACCATTCACGCACAAACACGCCCGGCCCTCTTTCCCCTCTTCCCGCCACCACTTCATCAATGTCTCCTGAATTCCTGTCATTATTCTTTCTTTCCCTACCCTTTCCCTTCCAACCTCCAAAAACCACCTCTCCCCGGTCCTCGGCAGAAAAAAATGGTAGGAGACGCCAACCATACAAAAAAGAGAACCCTTGGCTCCTACTAAGTTGCAGGCGTATCTTTTTCTCTACTCGTAGAAGGAATCAAGACTAGGTGGAAGCATGAGTCGAGCTTTTCTGTCTGGACTAGTTCCTCTGTGTCAAAATGTGTATCCATAGGGAGTCGTGTATCGGAAACGCAAAAAAAATTCGGGAAAGAAATCTGTTTATGGCGAGGGGTTTTGAAGATTGGTGAAGGATCGACCCTAAGAAACACGTCCTCGAAGTATCCATTCAGTTTCGGATGAAATCCAACTAATTTCTGATACATTTTTTACTTTATCGGTATTAGATTAAAGAATGCAGAAGAAAAATTCAGTGTTGAAGAAAAAAGAAAAACGTTTTTAGGTAAATCGTATTAACTTAAACACCTATTATTTCTTTATAATTACACCTCAACTCCCTTCATCAATTACCCATATATTTCATCATAAATTTTGGCTTATAGTTTGTTATAAAAGTATCTAAATACATTATCTAAAAACACCTTCTATCATTTTTCCTCGGTAACTAGCATCCTCCTGTCCTTAACTGCGCCCTCCTGTCCATAACTGCGTCCTCATTTATTTTCTCCCCCCCCCTTACGTCATTTGCCGCCATTGCCTTCCATCTCATTATTCTCAGCCTCCCTTTTCCCAGCGTTTCGAACCCCTTCAGTCAGTCAATTGCACTTCCACCTACGGCTTTCATGCATTAAAAGGAGAATTGGATCCCAGAATATAGAGATTTAAGAGTAGTTGGGAAGCTTCACAAATTAGGTACGGTCTAATGAGGAGGGTTATTAGGATGTTCAGGACCATGCCGTTGATGTACTGTGATGTTTCAAAACTGAAAATAGATCAGTTATACTTATTGTAATACGATAGCATAATGAGATTCACCGTATCGGTCTTCACAGAGAAGAATTTTTCCGTGATGGAAGGCTAAGAAAGAAAATTTTGAATTCCACTAATAATTTATTGTACGACCACGGTCTCGAAACTTTGTGTCATATTCAGATCAGATGATGACACAAAGTGTCGAAACCATGGTCGTACAATAAATATTAGTGTGAGCCACCAAGTTTATTTCTTAGCCTTCTAAAACGTTACTAATTTATATGTGATGAATTTAAACCTGAAAATGACTAGGAAATTTCTAGTGTTTTAGCGGATTTCGCATGTTAAAAAAAATTATAGCTTTATCTTATCAGTGTTGGTATTATTATATTTATTATGTCGTATCATATGCTTAACAGGAGTCCATTATACATCAGAGCTGAGGAGCGAGGGAATGAATAGAATTTTGACTTTGCTTTACAACTTTCCGGGTTTACACTGTGTAGCACACCTTACGAAATGACCGGTGATTTTCGGCTCATCCAAGTACTGCCTCAGGCTCATAACATATTTAGCGGGCAAAATGCGCTGTACGTCTTTCAAATCTTTCGACATTCGAAGCTATTTTATGCAACGTTTAACAATGTGAAACGCAAGAACATTGTCATAATTCATTTGATGAACTTTCTTCGTTGAAGGAGTGAAGTCTGCTCCGTCCGTGTGTAGTAAGTAGCCGTAGAGCAATTTCCTGCGTAGGAAGCGTGGAAACGAAACGTTGCAGCTATATTTGTTTTGGGCATTTGACACGCAAGAGAATTTCACATACTGTGACTACGAACGAGCATTTGCAGCGTAATTTCCACCGCCAGGGAAATTAATTCTCAAATTCCGTGGGACCTGCTTATAATAAGGTGAGGAGACACCAATTCTGGGAATGAATGTGAGGAAGAAATATCCCTAAACCCATTAAAATATTTTTTTAAATATCGCCTTATGGTGGCTTTAGATTTTCCCGATTAGCTCTCAACTAAAATTGTGTATGTTTAATTTTTCCACCATAGAGCATTTGCTCCAAATCGGGTTCCTGTGGCACCTGGGGTCTTATTAATGAATGTATTTAACCCTTTTACTGCCAACGGGCCGATATATCTGCCCACTACATTTACTTGCAGTAGTGTGTTTAATTGTTAAATAATAAATAAAAGATTAAAAGAATAATAAGAGTGGCAATAAGACAATTTACCTAAAAATATAGTCGAAATTGACAAAAATCCGAAATTAATTAATGAAGATTAGGTACTTAAATTAATGCATAAACAATATTTTTTCCTAGCTTCATGGCATGGGCTTGGCAGTTTTCGCACNNAAACAATATTTTTTCCTAGCTTCATGGCATGGGCTTGGCAGTTTTCGCACAATCTACCTGCAAGGGGCTGGCAGCAAATGGGTGAAAATAAATCTGGGATCATGATAGCACATTTCTTTCGCAACTGTGATTTTATTATTTAACAATAATTTAGGCTTTAAGTTTCCTACCCTCCACTTAAAAACAATGTGTCATGCATAAGCCCGACATATTCCCGAGCATGCATATGTATGTATGCCAGGGAATAAAAATGAATGCGGACGAATGAAACAGGTATGATTGTAAATAATTGAGTGCATTAATTTATGATTTACGTATAACAACCGAGGCCACAAGCTAAGCCGACATGCAGTCAGTTTAAAAAGTACTGATTGCTTTTTCGAGGAGGAAGATATTTCGAGATGTTGATATTCCGAGTGAATCATACTAAAATGTGTGCCAATTTAAGATGGAACTTAGTTTTAAATATTTTTAAATATAATATATTAACATAGTCTTAGGCCAAACCTAAAGGATTTTAAGATTTTAAGCGCATTGTGGAAATTTTTCTTTTATGACTATGTTTATATTTTCGTATATTTTCATTAAATATTTCACTTAACAATAGGCCCTAAATGGTATTAGGCTTAAATTGGTGGAAATCCATTACTGAAGATGATACACTGTATCGGAGCCTGTACCAAATAAATATATGTTGTGGAACAACCAAGTTTTTGTTTTTTTATTTGCTAAATTTTATTTGCATAATTGCTATTGTTCCGGCCACCCCGACGAGTAAGCTGACAAGCGAGGCATACAGTAGTCTCTGAGGTCAGCGACGTGTGCATAATTGTGAAAACATTTGGTCTTTTCACATGGTATACTTCCTCAATTCATTTCCAACTAATACTTATGCACAATGGCTGTGGATTGCTGTTTTGCTTTTCAATGTCACTCTTATTTCCTTTGTTATAGCCAGAGTGAATATCCAGTCTTCATATTTACTAAATGTAGGCTGGAGTTTTTCAATGTACTACAAGAATTCTCCGAGAGGGAATGGCTTCCTCCAACCTCTGATATCCTAAGAGTCTAATTGGTCTCCTTCTTTCTTTTTTTCGGAATTTTATTTCATTCACTGATAATTACTTCGCTTCTAAATTTTCTGTGCCTTTATAATGAGGCTAATTGTTCTGAAATGTTTTAATTTATTTGCTCTGGCTTTTTTAATTAATTTTTACTTTTTATCATCTCTTTATCACTCCCGTACCAAAGTCTTCCTATAATTAGTAGGGAATTTCTCGAATTCCCTCAGTGGGAATTCCCTCCCTCCTTCTTCGTAAATCCTTCATTGCAACAAGTATTTCTACTTTTAATGTTTGGTTTTCTCATTCCTATTTTTCAAAAACGCCTGAATTCTGAAGTTCACTACATTTTAAAATTCTTTTCACTGAAAATCAAACCGTTTTTCTATTCATATAAATAATCACTTTTCCTTCGATTTTTATGAGGATTTTATTCCTTGAAACAATTCCTTCCTCCAGAGGGAATTGTTTTTTGAAGACTTTTTTCACAGTCTTTTAACTGTTCTAAAATCGGCTGAAGATTTTTCATGTGGCAAGCGATCTTGGACTTAATATTATGATAATTTTATTAATTATATCATTACTATTTTTTACTTAAGAATTCAAAAATAGCAGATAATATACTATCATCTATGAAGACTTTCTAAAGTTCTTTTCGCTTTCATTATTTAAAAAAATATTGTTTACATGAATCACAATTCCCTCTATGCTCTTCTCATTATTCCATTTTACGTCCTTGCTATTGTCAATGGGTTTAATTTTTTTGTACTCTGTCGCCTGCCGCAGATTGATAACATCCTATTGATATCCTCTCTACCTGTCATATTTTGTGAGTATAGAGTGTATTTATCCTTGGAGTTTTTCAATTATCATTCTGTGAGTGTTTTTCTCTTTCGAATATCGTTTACGATTGATATCCTTGCAACTTAAGGTCGAATAGGTTCAAAATTCCATTTGTCTCTCTCCTCTTTCACATAGTTAAAATTTCTATAGTACTCCGCAACTGCCTGCCGATATCCTCATCCCATTTTCCCGTGGCTATAAAGTTTTATAAGCCTTGAACGTTATTTATCGATTCCATCTATATGCATATCTTTCTTCTGATACCTACTCATCATAATCGAGTTTAGGGATGTGCACTATCCCCTGCATAATTCCATTCCTTGGTTGTTTTCTATTCTAGCCCAGTCATTGTATTTCAGAAACGTTCT
The DNA here is from genome assembly GCA_002093875.1 of Calopteryx splendens. Classification (NCBI taxonomy): domain Eukaryota; kingdom Metazoa; phylum Arthropoda; class Insecta; order Odonata; family Calopterygidae; genus Calopteryx; species Calopteryx splendens. The sequence goes on along the minus strand of LYUA01000078.1, from coordinate 861,229 downwards.
ATTTTAATCCGGCACTATTTCGAAACATGATTCTGACTCCTGCATTTACGTTCCCGTTCCAGAGGTGGAATATTCTTGTATTTTTCGCTTTAAATTTCTCCTTTATCGAGTCATTAGGTTATTGAGTTTTTTCGTTCACCCAAGGCAAAAAATATATAATTACAGGGTGAAAATATGTCATTTCACTAATTCTTTAAATATCTGCTACCATTCTTCAAATCCCCAATAGGTATAAGATTTTACAATCGTCTGTAGCTATTTATTATTGAGGAAAGCCATTCACTTTTCCTTAATTATTGTATTCTCTCGATTTTTCCCAGTCTAAATTTAGTAATATTTTAATTCCAAAATATTTTTTGAGGGGGAAACGTAATTTCTCTCATTAAATGAATCAAAATAATAACCTGATAATGATACGAATGTTTTAAAACCCGGGTCACAGTATAAATTTTATTAAGTGCACTTCACAAAGTGTAATACTTTCTTTCCGTATGGAGAAGTTCCACAGCGTGAATCCTGTAAACATTAGTTTTATTCTTAAATAATACGAAGCATGAGTGCTATCCTTGGGGTGGTGATGGTTTCCCGTTTTATTCTTCTAAGTATTGCTGCAGCGGTTATTTTTCACAACGCACGCTGTGCAATGGGCTTTGCCCTTCTGTCCACTCAGAATTTGTCTTCACTTCTGGTCATATGAAACAACAGGTCTTTTTCCTTCTGCGGATGAAGGGTGGTCGGCTATTTTCCAAGGAGTAGTGCCTTCGCAAGAGATCTTAAAATGCTACTGTACCAAATAATGAGACCTTACGTCGTCAGAAAGTAGACGCTTATTTCCTAATGCTACTTTTGTCTAGTGCATTCTCTTATTTGGCTCATTACCTCAGAACGCCCCACTTTTCGTAATTCAGTGGAAGACTCGATAACTGTTGTTTACATACCTGTGAGTTTCCATAGGAAATATTATTTAAAACATTAGTGGATTAATTCATTGATTTATTAAAAAGATCAAAAACTAAAATTGTGACTTTCGATCAAAACTCTCTGGTACCTACCCTTGTCTGCGATAGCAAATAATGAAATTGTATATTCGCTCGTGTACTGATAAACTGAGTAACAATAGCTCGGAGATTAAAGAGTACTTTGTGGAAAACTATGTAACTGTGGGTAAGATTTCATCTGAGATAACAGTTATATATATATTAACTGGAGACGTCTTGGTTGCACCCAAATATACATTATGCAATCGAGTATTATGTTATATGAGTGGGCATAAGTTTATGAATATACGCCATGTGTTGGTGAAATTCCTTTATTTATAACCCACAGTTCACAAAATCAGTAAAAGGTGAATAAATTAGGCTCGAAAAAAATATGTATGATAATTATGGTTCATTTTATTCAACCAATTTTCTTCGTTACTCTGTCGCGTTTTCATTTTAATAGAGTTCTGACGGAGTGCCCCTAGATAAATCATACCTAAATGACAATGCTCATTACCAAAGTTGATAGGGAAAAAGGTGGCATCGGGAACCGAAACTTAAGGAGCAGATATACGAATCCAAATAGTCTCCATGAATTTCGGCTTGAGCTCCGATCGGGAGACGAATGATATCGAAACACACCCCAGCCCTGATCCTCGTCCCACTCGCCCCGCTCCCGTTTCCCCCAATTCGTCTCGCGCTCCCCGTTCATTTTTTTCCCCGATATGTCCGCACACATTGTAAGTATAATGCGCAACCGGAGCGGAGGCATTCATCACCTCCGGGAAACTCCGTCTGCCATTTTGATTGATGTTTGCCGATCAAGCATCGGCTCTTTTTCCTCCGCGGGCCAGACCGGCGCGGCGCGGCGGTCGGCACCGATCCGCCACCGCCGCTCCTGTTGGATGCGAGAGTCGAGTACGGGAAAATTTCAGATCGCGAGTCTTTATGGTCTTCCTTCCTTATGAAAGAGGGAAGAAAGAAATGAGGAGGGCGACGAGTTAAAGGTGTAGACCTGACTTGTTGCTAGTGAAAGATGTAAAATTCAGATTTTCTCTCTCTCTCTTTATTTCAATGGTGAAGGTTTTAGACGCGTGGTTTTGTTGGATGTGGTGCACATTTTTTTATTGGGAAAATCAATTTTTAACAGGTTTTATTATATTATGTGGTTTTATTGTTAAAGCATCTTAATTAAGTGATATGTTTAAGCCGATATGATAAAAAATCGCTGTGTAATAGCAGTTTTTATTTTCTATCACTGTCAATTGTTTTGTGCTTAAGTTAAAATTGCTTTAAATTACGTTCCGATTGAGTTACCAACAGAGAAATATTTAATTTTTCACCCTGATAATGGTTTGAATCATTTTTTAGTTAACGATTATTTTGAAATAGTCTGGAGAAGAATACTTTTTGTCTGGCTGGTCCTTACTGCAAATTTATTGCTCTCCCAAGGTGTTGTCGGTGGTGACAAATTAAAGTAATGCAGAAACTGAACTAAATCGATTGCTAATATTTAATCCATCTAAGCTGAAAGTAATGAAAACTACTTATTTTATATTCATATTTATTTATGTCATGACGTTGCTTACAATGATGTGCTCTAGGATTTTACAGGAGAGATAGATTAACGAGATTTTTCGGTAGTTACTGGGATCAAGTTTATTTCCTCCTTTGAAGGAAATTTAGCGTTAGCTCTCTTCCAATCCTGAGAAACAATGCCTTCAGTTGTCAACTTCGTATATGTGTTTCCGAGGTTGTTGGGCGAGTTCTTTTAGTACCCTGTCTTTTATTTCCTCTGACACAGCAGATATTTCTTTAAAATTCAAAGGACTTGATCAGCTATCCCATTACACAATACCATGATGTCTGTCATTAGTTTGTTAAGGATAAGTGGTCTCACGCTTGGTTATTTAACGTTGGCAGTATGGGCACTGCGGAAAGTTTTTTTTTAATATTCGTTTTCAGGGTGCTATATTTGACCATATCACCGTTGGGGGCTTTAAGAGAGCTCACGCGCTTACCCTGCAGTTCCCTGACGTAGAGCCAAAAGGTCTTTTAGTTTTCACTGTGGTATTTTTTGAATATATACCTTTTTTAGTTACGCACTGCTCATTGCGTGATTCGTTTTGTTTCCGTCCGAGTAGTTTTCACGTGCTTTACCTATAAGATTACCATCACCAGACCCTGAAATGTTCTTTTTTAAATGTTTTATTTGCTCTGTTTTGATAACGCTCAACCAGCTTGCCATTGTATCTATTTAACCTCAACACAATCAACCTCATCGTGTTAGTATATTCCAAAAATATATTTGTGGATTCCTTGCTTCATTATTTCTACAGATGATTTCCACGTTTAGTCAGTGCCTTCATTATTTGTATTCGTTTCAGACATAACTATCTGTATTACCCCCAAATTAATAGCTGAATTCCTTGAAGTTTCCTTTGCTGAGTGAATATATATTTCATTTCGGTTTATCAATGGTATATGTTAGCTTTTCCTTGTTACCAGTAAGTATATTGAGTGTTTCCTCGCATGACTCGAGGTTTCTAGATGTGCTATCTACGCCATAATTATTCCAATCGAAGGAAGGGAGGTTAAAATCTCCGTCAATATCAAGGCTTTTAGTGTTTTTCGGCTGAAAGTTGGAATTTGGTGAAACACGGTATGAATTACTTCTGCAGGGGAATTTGGTGGTCTGTAGAAGGAGAAAAAAAAAATGTATTTTTTTCTAGTTACAATTCTCTTTCGTGAATTTAACTCTTTCAGCATTGTTATCGTCGGATTTCTGTCTTTAACTATTAAGGTGTGCTTTATTGGATATTAAAACTCTGCCTCCATACTTCTAGCCCGTCTCGTAAGTGTACTATATTGTTAATTTTCTGAGAATTGCCGTTTTCAATGTCATCAAGAATACCCAAAAATACAACCGCATCGAAGCTAGAGAAAATGTATGCAACATCGATCCCTGCGTTGGTTTGGACTTTCCGTGGTTTTTCGTTGTTTGTTGTTTTTCCTGAGCATTTTAGAAGAGTTTTCAAAGGTTCTGTTCCCTGCCGAGGGCTTTGTGCCCTTACCATCACCATTTTCTAATTCTTGGACTGGAACCGATTGATTTTTGCCTGCTTTTTTTACTATATGTATTGGTTGATAGCAATATTTCTGATCTACACGGTAGCCTGAAATATCTGCAGAGCTCAAAAATTCAATAAGTCATTTGATAAATCCACCATATGAACTTACAAATCTTAGGCTCCCTTCTGGAGTCAAAGGAGGAATTATCCGGATTTAAAGGCGGAATACTTTTGAGGCTGGCTGAGACTTGACGGCCGATTACTAGACTGCCCCGTCATCCCAAGAAACAATTTCGTCATATCAAATTTAGCATAAAACGTTGTCCAAATGCGTAGCCTTTTCATCAGAAATATTCGCTATTACCCCTGTGCAGAGAAATTTATTGTGCAAAAGTAGGTGAAAAACTTTGAATATTAGCATAAATGATTGTGCATGTTAAGAGCTAAAATAATTGCTCATCTTTCCTTTGGTGATAGATTCAGCCTATTTGAGGCTCGTAGACGGAGACTTAAGGAAATCTATTAATAGAGGATTGTAAATAAACTTGCCTTATTAGCTATATATAGTTTAAGAACTAGGGGTGGAAAACCAGGGTACATTCCCCCTCTTTCGCCTAAAAATTAATGAAAAAATTGGTTTCAAAATTTCTATTTTCCTAGTGTTTTCATTATAATTTTTGATTATTTTGTAAGCATAGGCATGCATACAGTATATCCGTTTTTTTCGGACATGATGAATAAAATTAATGGTAGATATCAAGATGTATGTATGATTTTACTTAGGTATGTTCTAAAATGTGTGCCCCCAGTTCAAAGTTTTCCGGATCCGTCACACATTGCGTATTGCGTTTTAATTTTTATATGACTTAATTTAGTAGGAGTAATTATAAATTTAATCCGTTCATATGTAACAACTAATATTGCCTTTAAAGCATTTAAATGGGTTCCCTTTTCGTGAATTTTCAACTGAAATCGCCTCCTCATAGACTGTTCCTCATTCACCAATGATGATGACTGAAACGCTGTCGCCGTGAGTCGCCGTCATTCATTCGCGCATCCATCCGCCGTCCCGCCCTCCTTCCGCTTCTCCTCGCGCTGAGAATATTCGGGGACTTCTCCTTCTAAGCGCGGGTTCCATGACTCGCTCGCGGGGTGTGGGCGGGCGGGC
>LYUA01000078.1:788360-798899 GCA_002093875.1 Calopteryx splendens | reverse complement strand
CCGCATTAAAAAAAACACCACTTTTCGTGATACAGGCGATATATTGATTCAATTGATCCACTTCACATATTAACTAAATTTTGACCCTGATTATCCATTCAATAAACAGTGTGTTATCCCTCGATTTCCACTTGATCGCTTATCGATGTAGGTATGTGGATATCGTTTTCTTGGTTTTTACGAGACTCTTCTATGGAAATTTCTATAGAAGCCATTATGTTATGAGTACCTTAAATAACATTTTTTACCTGTATAGCGTTTTCCACTTCTTTGATATTTATTTTTCACACTCAACAAGATGGGGTTACAATAAGTTTTAACTTCTGCCTGTATAAGTAATATTTCAATATTTTTAATAAAAAATATTTCATTTGCGACAGATTAAATATTAAATTTTAAATAAGATTTTTTACGAAAACAATTTTTGATACTTTCGATCTATGTCATATATTTCTAGAATAACTCCGATTAATTTCAGGTGCTTACATGCAACGAACAATTTATATGTTGACGGGTTTTTGTTCTAATAAATAAACACCTCACATTTATGGATATTATAATTGAAATACGTGATACTTTGGCTTGGTATTCGTTTACCTGCGCTGCTTGAAGAATCTGAATGGTACTGTTGTCTTTATTATGTCCTTTCTGTCTAAAGCTTTGCTAATGTGATTTGCTTATTGTTCTTTACAGTTCCACCGGAGCGTCCGGTCATCTTCGATGCCAAAAGAAGAGACAGGACAAAGGTGCTGGAGCCGTACAATGAAGGAAGTGACGTTAATTTGATCTGCGAAGTTAATGGGGGTAAGTGTTGCCAAAACAGTTCACGAATTTATATTTATCCTCTTATGTGACATAACTCTTCGCTGGATGGTATTATTGACTGTTTTAGACTCAGTCTCGTCTTAATAATTATTATTTCCAGTCATCGGTATAGAGCTACGTTTTTAAACGTTATTAAGCCCCTAGGATTTAAATTTTAATTTTTATATTTCCTTGAGTACGTTAAAGTTTAATGCAATCCATGCTTTAATGATATATTTATTTTTTGAGGAAACTCAGTAATTTTTATCATTCTTTGAAGGTAGAAATGCAACGTTAATGCTTTCGTTCTGTATAAGTATCTTTTATTCCCAAAAAAGTTAGGTCCAGATGCAATGCTTCATGGTTTCACTAAATAAGGTTTTTAACAGAATATTTTTATCAACATTTTCATTTACGTGGAATACTTATATACCTATTTGAAAGTGAAATTGAGGATTTATGCTTTCATTTTGTTCAAGTTTTAACGGAATTTTTAGCCTAGTAGAATATCAGTGATCATTTATTTTTTATTTATATCCCTATACTTTATGATACTTATTTCATTTTAAGGTTTTGAAAATCTTTGTTGGCTATACTTTAGTTGGAATGGGGCTAAGGTAGAATGATTTATATTTGTATTACAAAGTAGCTAATATAATTTCACAGATGGTACATCAATAAACAGGCAGTCGAGAGGTTGAGCAGGTTAGCAGGCAGGTTACTCTGCCGATAAACCTTTACTGTGAGCAAAAAGGAAGTTTCCTTTGTAATTCTGGCTTAGGTTAGAGAGTAGATCTCAGGTGACTATTAGAAATAGGTACATGGTGAAATTCTTACTTGAAGATCTTTTCTATTTCTCAACGCAATCTTCACCAGATTTTAATACTTATCTCATCACTTTATCAGTGCCTCAAATTCTACGGTAGGTATAGTCATTGGGCTTTTATCTCATTCATATTTTCACCTTTTGTTCAAGACCTTCATCATCTACTAAAAATTAGTAGCCAGAGTGAGTTTTTAGGCAAATAAGCAGGTGAGAATCAATGGGAGCTCTGTCCAGGCTTTCATCTACACGTATAAATCTACGTAATACTTCGTGAGCCACCCAAAGGGTATGTGATAGTGGGTGTCAGGGCACTAGCCGTGAATGAAAAGGAAGGAGACAAATTGTCTGTGAAAAGGAAGCATGAATATTCTTCTTAGTCTCTTTCACTCTTTGTTTTGTTCTCTGTTTTTTCGTCTATCAATCGAGGTAAAAACGATATTTTTCAATACATATCACGTATTTACCATCATTATCCGACTTGTAATGCTCGTATGCAATGTGGGGGTTGGATTACTTCCTCTTTGTCGCATTCAAAACCACCCGAATGATATCCATTTTATAAGTTAAGTCTAGTGATGAGTCTTCGATGCTTTAGTGATTCCCGTCGCAAATCACGCATTATATTTGTGACGTTCCGTTTTCTCTCATAATAGCCTTTAAGGAAATTGTCGGCCTTCCTCTGTGTTTTATCTAATCCTTGAATCAATGTTTTTTGTGAGATGGGTCCATTATGATCGCAGCGTATCCTGATTGATCTACTCAACGAGAAATAGAATTTCTCTTTTACTTTTTCCAGTTCAGTGTGCTAGACTGAAGGACACTAGAAATAATTTGTTTATAATCGGCACTCAAGCTATATAATATTTTGCTTTTTGTGCGACTGATAAGGAAGTCATGATTCCATTTAATTTTTTTTCCATGCCATCCACAATCTTTTAGTTTATTGTTATTTGCAAGCAGGACCTTGTCTTAAGCTCTTTTAGAATTAAAAACATACTGCGTTTACCTACCTGTTCTTCTCTCCTGACTTGTATTTGAATGAATGCCATGGATAAAAAGGCCAAGGTCTGTTTCGCATTATCTGTCTCTAAAACCGTGCCGTTTGTAAGGCATAGAGCTTTGATTATCAAGGAATTTCATAACGCTGCATACAATGATGTGATCTAGGATTCTACAGGACAGAGCGGCGGGATTGTTTAATAGTTACTGGGGTCAAGTTATTTAATCCTTTGAAGATAGAGGTACCGCCTTTCAATTCTGGGGAACAATGCCTTTAGAAGTCGACTTGGTAAATGTGATATCGATGTACGGTACAACGTCTTGGGAGAGGTCTTCCAGTGCCCTTGCCGGTATTTCCGAGGGCCCGAGAGATTTGTTTGTTTAAAGTTAGGTCTTTAAGTTGAAAAAGACTCCTCCTTTAGTCAAAAATGCTGTCCTGTTTTTATCGAGCTACTTTAAGTATATCTTTTTCGAGATGGAACATTACTTCTTAGGTCAGTATACCTAGTGTCTACAAATTGTAACCCGAAGCAACAGCAGAACTTGTAAATAACTAGGCTTTATGTATGGATAGTGTTTCCACCTAATTACACATCAACTACTCGATACTATTTTCAATAGTTTCACATTGTAATCGAATTGATGTGAAAAAATATGGTATTTCCAAAAATATTTTCGCAGCGGTATTGTGATTAATTGCATGTAGAATTTTCTTTATTCAATTCTCTACTAACCAAAATGCTGGACGAAAATAATATGTTTCTTGGGAGTTAATAATCTGTGAAAAATGGCCATCGTATTAAAATCAGAAGAAAAATAAGTCAATCTCGCAGGTATGTTAGTCATTGTTTTTCTGGCCTCATCTTAATAATTGGTTCGATTTCACTCAATCTGCCTTCGCTGAAGACGGGAAGGTGAAATAGCAGGGGGCGCCCCCATCGCCGTCTAATGAATCCGATAGCTCGCTGGCGTCGGAAGCAGATCTCCATTGTGGTGTCGGGTACCTATCCGTCTGAAAGGAGGAAGTGGTGGTAGTCCCATGGGACTCTCGTGAGGTTTCCGTTGACGCCACTTGTTTAAGGCTGAGTCAATCAAGCCGAGAGCCAGAAGAGATGGGGTGGGAAGAGGTTAGTGAGTGGTGAATGGAATGGGCAGCATGAGGAGAGCCTCATGTCCCATTTCAACCGTCACTTGTGAAACCAAAAATGTTAGGGTCTAACTAGACAGCACGAAGTCCCAATGCGATGTTGACTTTGGATTTCGTGATTATGTATGTGTTGTTGATGTATGTATGTGTGATGTGTTATTATGTGTTATCGCACACACTTAAATAAAAAATTTTTGGATTTCATTGAACTTGTTTTTAATAGTAGTGAAATTAGCATAATGCGATCTTAAGCGTCGTATTTCTCAGTTTTTTTTCCTCCCGAATCACGGTTTTGGTTGTTGCGCATAAAATTAATAGAGACGACCCAGCCGGACCCTGTGCTTAACCACTAAGGCCTCCGTTCCATCACAATTCCTCCGTTGCTGAAACCTTGTCGACCGATGATGCCACACACGTTCCACTATCGCTAATACATAGGACATGCCTTGAATTCATTGCACGCCATAGAACCAATGACTTGACGTTGAGGACTGCTAACATTATGATTGAATATTTGGGATTTGATTTGCAGTTCAGTGACGTGTATTTTGAGCTAATGAAATAATAGAGCACATCAGAAATGGTAGTGTTGAAGCACAATGTTAAGGGCTTACCGAATTGGAAGTTTATTCCGTTCGCAAAGGGGATTGTGAGTTGGTTGTTGACATAAAAGTTACAATTTGGCGTTGGGACTTTGACGGTGATGCCCGCAAGATACTCAAGTTCGGTCGTCGTGTAAATTCCGAAGACTCGGGCGAGATAGAAAAAAATTGTGAAAAATTGCACTTTTTAATCCTTCGTTTTGGTCGTCGTGTTTTGTTAGGCTAACCTCTGCGGTGAACGGTTCCTAAATTCGGAGTTTGAATGCAAGTATCACCGAACGCATAATAATTTCATGGTGCTTTCGTTCCATGTAAATGTCTTGCTATTTACTTAGTCGATGGCAAGTTAAGAATCATATTCAGGACTGACTAAAATGGATTACTTCATGCCCTTATAAGTACTAGATATTTAGTATATTATGAAACGCATGACGTCGGACCGCAAATAAAAGCAGAGTCATAAACGACGGTATTGTTATCGCAATAAATCATCCAGGTGGAGAGCTAAGTGAAATTGGCGTTAAGTTGTTGTCCATTGGACGCTCATTTTTTTTAAAGGCCTTAATCCTTTCCTGTGTCCAGCTACGGTGCAAGTAGGATGTGGACGGACCAACACCCCGGCTTCCCTCCTCTCTCTCTCTCTCGCCCCCGGACGAGTGGACGATCTGAGGGGAAATGGGGTAGGGGGTTGAGCAAACAACGCCCTCTGGAAATGGTTAAAAGTGCGTGGGTTCCAAACAAAATCAAATAGGATTTGAACGCATCCGAAATCATCAAGGCAAGCCATCAAACACCGGAAGGTGGGAATTCGTTATGCAGGCAAGCGATGCGGGGCCAAGGGTTCCCGGCGGGGATGAAGGGAGGTGGGGGAAGAGGGGAAAGGCGGGGATTATCATGACTTAAGGCCGATTTCGCGCGAAAATCCGCGCTTGTGGTAGTCCTTTGTTTTTTTTTTAATTTCATCTTCCCCCCTTCACATCCCCTCTTTGAGACCACCCGCGCGAGGCGATCCTCTTTCTCTGAATATTTTACCTGCCTAATAATCATTCCATCTGGCAAGGACCGTTGAGTGGAATCTCGAGCGAAAGTCGCCATAATCCCGAATAACTGTGTTTCTTTAGCCGAGAAAGTTTTACGATATCCCCGGCGTTTTTCAGTTCCAGCACGTCTCTCATCATTAATTTCTCGCCGTTTTAGTCTCTTTTCTGTTTAAGGAAAAAACCTCCTTAGACAAAGGGTGTTATGTCTCTAAGTTATGCAACTACGAACACTTGAGGAAATCAATATACTAAATGCTCGTGGAAACATAAATAATATTCGATGTAACTTCGAAGTATTTTCTCAATTTCAACCCTAAATATGAGCTTGAACGCTTAAATTATTAGATAGGTAATTGTAGTAACCTTCCTTCTGTAAGTGGGAATTCTGTGCATGAAAAGGGTTCGTCTAAAATATACCAAAATATCGTATTTTCTACATGGTCCTTCAATGAATTCACCCATAGTAATATCAGGTAATATTCGGGCTACTAACCTATAGGTGTGCTGGATAAAACTTTTGAAGTTTAAAAGGTTGCAAAGTTACAACAATTCTCATCAATCGCCGTGGGTAAAGAATTTAAATATAATCTTAATTTTAATAGCAGGACTGTGTTAGACATTTGAAGTGACGTGAGGAATTCTATAAGTAATTTATTGAATGATCTTGGGGCAAGGATTTCTAATGTGGAGGAATAAGGAGAACCTAACAGAAACGTAGCCAATGTAAGGTTGTGTTGAAGTTGAGTTGTCCTTTTGTATGGCTACCCATGTATTTAAATTCTGTTTGAGGAAATGTGTTCCTCCTGTTTACATACTCATAGAAAGTGGATTATCGACGGAGTTAATCAAGAATAAATAATCTGAATTACAATTTTCCTAATTCCAAAGTTTTGCTTCATTCTTTGCCAAGTGAAATTTAATAAAAATGGTAATATAGCCACACTGTAATACTAAATTACTTATTGAATTATCAATTAGTGTGGTTATTCCCCATACAGTAATGGTAATATTATAATGGAAAGCATGAAATAAATAATCAAGACAATAAGGACGCATTGTATGTTCTTGTGCTTTCATGGCATTCGCATGATTTTCATATGTTCCGTCCTCCTAATGGTTTCTGCCTACTCGTCAGTGTGCCTCAAGGTTATTAAGATGAGCTTAGACTTTATAAAGTGGTGATTAAAAATTTCCTTTATCGCCACATGTCTCTATCATATTAAAATACCTAACTTAGTTAGGAATAGATGAAAGGATTCTTGATTATATTTTTTTCAGGGAGCGTGCTAATATCACTATAAAACGGTAGTCTTTGGCGACTGAATACTATAGCCAGGTATTATTTTTTTACATACGCTTATTTCGGGCCATTTTGCTGCTCTGAAGTGAATTTTTAGCCTGAATTAGTCCTGGCGCATTAGAAAGCTTTTCTCTTTAAGTGAAACTCGTTTATGTACTCATATTCTCCTTTGGATGGGATGAGTCTTTGATACTAAATTCCGCGTTCGAAGCACAGTTAGTGTCTACTCGCATTATCGCTCTTTGTAAGCTACCTTTGATTGTCGTTTCCGTTTTGTGTCAGCTTAAATTAATGCTCCTCTTTTAAATAGATTATCGCAGCCGAATTTGCAGTTAGCGACTGATATAATAAGAGTTTCCCTAGTACGATTGGTATCAGGGATACCAAGCTTTAATCGATTTTAAGATTGTAATTCCATAGTAAATGATTCATAATTGATCATTTAAAATCACTACTTGAACCTCCAATTTATTACGGTCAATTGTTAGTAAATTATGAATTTCCAGCCTATAGTGTCTGTTGGTTGCAAAGGCGAAAAATGTATAGGAAGGGGAAAGGAGTTCACACGTGAAAAACATTAAATTTTTCTTCTTCTCCGTACATTTCTCCTCTATCTTGTGTATTTTTTTCCGTAATGAGAGGCAGAGGCCTATGGAGCAATTGTAAATGACCTTAACCCGAGGCCTGAATATGGTTCTCTGACGTTTATGGTTATTTAGCAAGTCCTAATTAGGGATTCTAATGTGCCCTTATCTCCTCCCAACCATATTTTTCTAGTGTCCTTACTGCATGTATACGTTTCTATTTGTACCTATATAACAAGTGACTCTGGTCTTTCAGGCTGCCTCGCAAGGCCGACAGAGCAGTTTTTGACTATTTTTCTATTTTTGACTATCAATTTTATGTCTATCCCTATTCTGTAATTAAATTTAGTTATTGGCGACCGCGGTGACTTAACCATCCGTATGCAAATGTGTGCATCACTGGCAAAAAATAATTTCTTTCAAACATGACCCATTCATTCATTAAGAGGTGTGAGGATCCTGCTCAGTGACGCGAACTACACACAATTACCTGCACATGATTCTTTCAGCTATTCACCGTAAATATCCCACTGATAGAAGATTCCCTTTTTGCGCAATCGAAAATTGTTTATTTATGTGACATTCTTATGTTCCTCCAAAGATGTTTCCAAGGACGCATTGCATGTTCTTGTGCTTTCATGGCACTCGCATGAGTTTCATGTGTTCCGTCCTCCTAATGGTCTCTACCTACTCGTGAGTTTGCCTCAAGGTTATTAAGATGAGCTTAGACTTTATAAAGTGGTGATTAAGAATTTCCTTTATCCCCACATGTCCGTGTTTAGGTATGGTCCCTCTCGTTCCGCGTTTTCCCACAAAACACTCTGTAGGGTGTTGTTATTTTGAAACAAGCGTACTTCCATCAAGGAGCTCCCCGTCTTAAAATTTGATTTCAATTGCCAAGCACGACCCATAATTCCTTGTCGCCATAAAGTGTTCCATTGACATAGCGTCGAGCTGTTTATTTGAGGCTAGAATTTCTACTTGCTACTATTTCATCCAGCAGTAAGTGTAGGTACCTTCAGATGAGTTTCCAAAGATGAAGCTGGGTTATTAAATAGTCTTAAAAGCATGGTTGTGGTAGCTAATAGCCTCAATTGTGAACAATAAAATCTGCACTCTCAGTCTTTATGCATGTACACGGCGAGGTCAAAAATTAAGCACGTTTCGCGATATATCCGCCGCAGAATTTCGGCCGCTGTCCTGCGGATGAGCAGTACTTTTTCTGACATCTTGGCTATCTGTTGTGTCAGTTTAAGTAACGAAAAGTATATTGGCGTTTTTTTTATTGTTTGCAATATTTAAGTCATTAGAACATCTCGTCAACAGTTAAATATGATTTATAATCCGGTGTCTGAATGCAAGAAAGCTCAAACTCGCTGAAACTCAGGGGCTGTTCTTTAAGATTTATGGTGACAGTGCAATGAGTGAGGGAAGGATTAGGAAATGGGCAAGGTAGTTCAATGAAGGCCGAACGAATGTGCATAATGAACCAAGATGTGGGTAGTTGTTGTTGTCAATGTCGATTTGCTTGGTCAGGAAAATTTATAATCGAAAATCGTGAGAATCATCGTTAAACGAATTCCTTAGTATGCGATAAATTTCCCGTAATTTCTTGGGCTGGTCATCATTCATGAGAGAGTGTTTGTCGTCATGGTGGTGCAGTTCTTTGAAGAGGGTATGAAAAAACTGGTCTTCAGATACGATAAGTGCCTCTACAACTGCGGAATGTATAGTGGAAATTAATTAAAGGCATGAATAAATAAATTCAAACAATATTCAATATGAATTTTTTTTTACAAAAACGAAACTTACTTTATGGATATATCTCTTGGAGCTTACGGGAAATTAAAATTATTTAATAATTGTTTGTTTAATATTTCCATATCTTAATTGCTAAGGAACCTTCTTGATTTTCTTTTGATGAAGACTGAAATTGATTCTTTTACTTGACACGATAATATGCCTCAAAATTCCTAAATTTAATTATAGCTATTGTTACTCGTATATAGGTTGCCTGTAAATTAAAGTGCATATTCCTCGTTGAATACTAAATTACCTCCAGTAACGTCCTGTGATCCACAAATCAGGATTTTTCCGTTTAATTCTTGCAAATAGAGAATTTTTCACTAAAAAATGTAAATACTACATTTTCTAGAAACAAACATGAAAGCGCGATGCATGTACTATTTGGTGGAAATGTTTCAACTCATCTGAGAATAGCCTCATTGTATAATGACACATATTAATTAGGATAAATTCAATATTCAAAAATATATCGAAACTGACACACATTGCGTACATTTCAAACTAAGTTAGTTCGCATACTCTACATTGCCAATATTCTTTTAGTGAATTCTAAATATAATTCAAGGTCTTTCCATTTAATCTTGTGCCAAATTCAGACGAACATAGGAGCATAATAAACCTATGAATACCCCCTTAGACTTTACGAAAGGAGGTCATGACTCGTGAGCTTGCTCGCAAAAATGTCTTGCACAACCAAACGAAACTTCAAAAACTTTTAACCGTTGGCTCGTCACATTACGTGTACATGCTTCTCGAAAAGCAGCCTCGCGTTCGTCTCGAATGAATGGATTGGGTGGATGATACTTAAATTGCTCCGGGAGCGAAGGTTACCACACAAGACTGTGCATCAATCTCTTCTTCTTCTTCTTCATATTGTATTTCAAACAGTCCCAAGCGAAAGAGTACTCACTTGCGGTGGGAAAAGAGACTTTTCATCACTCGGTGGAAAAAGAAAGAGAACCCAGTTGCGTTCGAGGAATTCGTTACGGCCAGGAAAAAAATAGTGAAAAATCACTTAAATCTCCATTTCTCGAGTGTAACGTGAAATAAGCCCCGTGAAAGAATGCACCGACTTTCATCTCCACTCTCTACAACCTGGAAGGGAAACGTAGGAATTACATTAATCCACTTCTTCTATCGGGATGGGAAGAGTGTTTGGCCGGAGGGAGGGGGGAAGGAGGAAAGAAAGGAATAGGCATGCGTGATACTGACACAAGTCTTTGTCATCTTCAGGGCCGACGGTGGTAAAATGAATACCCGCGCCCGAGTGGTAAAGCTCTACTATGCCAGTATATCCGATGAGTCATGGTCAACAGATGAATAAAAATTAATCATGTAGGTAAAACAATTAACATATTATCATTCGGTCCACTCCAATTTGATATATATATATATATATGTATATATATATATGTGTGTGTGTGTGTGTGT
>LYUA01000078.1:751732-763268 GCA_002093875.1 Calopteryx splendens | reverse complement strand
ACCTTAGGATTGACAGGCGAGGATGTTACCCCGCCGCCACCGAGGCCGGCAATTATATTTATTTATACTTTTTTCCTAAAATAACATTGATTTTTTACGCCCAAAATATATTGAAGGGATCTTTCCTCACGTCTGGGTCAAGGTACGAATGACCAAAGAGGAAATGCCTTATCCAGATGCCGTTTTCAAGTTTGGTTGCCCACCATTCATGTTTCTTCCAATCCTCCGCACGATATTTTATCCCCAATGGTCCCCCAATCAAATTTGACATCGATTCTTCTCATCCCCTGGGACTCTCCGGGCTACGGCGGATTATTCACACATTCACTCGGGCCGGCCTCGGAGGCCCTCAGGGAGGGACAGCCGGGAGGGAGGCATGTGTTATGCATTTGAAGAAAGCCCTCGAAAGGTCGAGCGAGTTGTCCCGCAGGAATGAGCAGGGCCCGCGATTGCTCGGCAATACAGTGCCATCACCAAGGTCACTAAGGGATGGAAAGAGAAAGTTTCCCATGGCACCATAATATTTCATTGGCATAAATATATTGAAATCTGAAGACGCGTGAACTGAAATATTGATATTGCAATTCCTTGTGTAATCTTTCTAGGAAATAGTCCAAGTTATCATAGGGATTATTCTTTAGTCCAATTAATTAGAGAATTAGGGCTAAAATCAGGGTAAATGAGCAATTTAGCCTACCAATAAGTGAATATTAAATTGAGCTAATGAAATTAATTTTCTTTTTAATTTTTTTAATTGGATTTATAAAATTAGTCACATCCTGTAGGTATAAAGAAAATTAAACATGATCTTAGTGTCAATGAAATTAATGTAATTATGGATCAGATATTCTAGATACTACACAAGACAGCATGAAAAAAGTGTGAGGGACTTATTTGACCATTTCATCTTATCCCAAAAAATTATGAGTGGAGATTGAATACCCTTTCAAAAAGAAGTTTGCCATATTAGGATGGTACTGGTAAATTACGTTTTGTATTATATCAGGTCATAGGTTGTTGAGCATTCATATCAAATTACTATATTCGAGCAGTCAATATAAGCAATGTAAAATGTATGATGAGCCTCACTAAATCTCTCCCATTTTCATTTATTTACTGTGTGTTCACCACTATAGTACTTAAAATAGAGCATTTTACAGTCAACACAATTCTTTAGTTTCCGAAAAGTGCTTTAAGTTTTAGATGGTTTACGAGGATATCACGCTAGAACATCGGATTAATACTTTATTTCAGAAAATAAAAAAAATAGAATATTTAATACATTAATGCCCATTATCGATTGAAATTTAATCTCTTATGAGCTTTACAATTAAAGTACTTATACCGCTCTCGCAGTGTGTATGTAGGAGCTGCGTAGTTAATTTCAGACACGTGGAGTCCATTCACGAGAAATAACTCAATTCCATAAAAAAGGTATTAGAACGAAATGAGCCGGTGAAGCAATGCTCAGAAGCACTTATTATGTAGGTCAGTATATTTCAAAATCATCAAACAATTTGAAGTCACTAAACATTTCGTAAGAGTACGGAACATTTTTAAAACCTTTATTCATTGAGATTAAATTGAAGGTTTGGATGAGTGTACCTAATGGAGTGAGGAAATTAGTATTATTCCCTGGTATTCCATTCAATTTAAGCGATGGTTGAGACATTTTAAAGATCCAGTCTAATCGATAAATACCATTCTAGTGATTTCTTATATCCACCTGGCAAGAAACATGAACTGACTCATTTGCTCACTAAAGTTATAACATTGAACGGTAAGAAGAGAACAGCGATCCCTTTTTACTCAAAACTCTTCAAGATGAAAATTCCTCCAACGGTATGAAGTTTGAAATTAAGTCTTTCTGTTTCTCTCTGTTTGGAAGCTCACGCATTGCGGAGGAGCCCGGCTTAATCCTGTTACATTCGTTCTCACGTTCGTCGGTCCGCAAGGCATTGACGCTCTGATTTCGCCTTTGTCTTTATTTATCCTCGTCTAGGTTTGACCCTTCGGCTCCGACCCCTGAGGCGGCAATTAGAATGAAAGCGATGAGATTGTGGAAGGGGAGGAGCGTCTATTTACGTATTCTTACGACGTCGTTGATCAGATGAGCATACAACCTCAAATTTGCTTAATGGAAATACTCGGGAAACCTCCGATATCTCTCCGAATTAAAGTGTGTCGGTTTGAGGGTGCTCCAGGAGGATTTAGATTCACAAAAGAGCTCAAATATTGAAATTAATTCATTTAAAATGGTCATGAATTCCGCGGAGCACTATTATATTATATTTGAATACTTGTTGGAGCTGCTCATTTTTTATGATAAGCCCAGAATGTTCCCTTGACCTTCTCTCTCACTGTTCAATTTAATTTACATTTGTTCGAATGTTAAAATAAATGAAATCACCTTTTCGCATTATTTAAGGCAAAATTTTCAGTATTTGTCAATGGTAAAAACAGCTGCGTTACATATTATGCAGAATAGAACGTTGTTTTAATGAATGAGAACGCTTCTGTTTAACATTCTATTCAAAAGTTCACAGTGGCCATATCGGAGCCTTGCCACTATCACTTTAAATTATGGATACAAAGGCTCTAGTTTCGACGTGGCGGGGAATTGTCGTTTTACAATAAATTTTAGAGATCAGAAGAGCTCTAAAATCGAAAGTAATTACCTCAAATATATCCGAAAATTAACTTATATTTAAATTAAAAGTTCTGACATTGCAATCACCACTTTTTCAACGGTAACGAATTCAGGCTTGATAATATGAGCATTAGTATTACCGTTTTAATCAAGTTAGAAACATAAATCAGAGTGGGATTTACTCTCAGCTTATTCATTAGAACGTGGAATAGTGCGGTCGTGGTTCCTTTTGGTGATTCAGATGTGCTAACAGGTGAAGAACAATAAAATGTTCTGCAAATGTTGACATATTTATTTGTTCACTACAAATTCACACTCATTGAGGAGTCTTTTTCATTTCCCTTGCTTCCATTCCACGTACCATGGTTTTAATTCACCACTTAAGGATAGTCAATATTGCAATTTTATCAAATGTCACATCACGCTGCGTTTATGAGCTATACATATAATTTGGATTTTCGAGGAAAATATTTATCGAAGATAAATTCCTAACGAGTTCCTTTTTATTGTTATTATTAATGCAATATGTCTATTATTGGCAAGTGTTTCAAATAATGATTCATTTAATGCGTACTGTGATGGTGGTTAGTCACTCCGAAATCGAATGTGCGCGGCTGGACATTCTTCAAACAATGATTCTTTGGCCCCACATGGAATTCGGTGAGCCTGGAATGCAGCAGTTTTTCAGCGACATGAAAGGGAAAGAGAGATAGAGTTTTTGGGGAGTGAACTCGAATGATTTCGTTTTACCACTTTCGTGCATAAATTATGCCGGCGTTTTTCTCCTTTTTTTATTATATCGCTCAACGTTACTCATGAAAATGCCAATTTTCCGGGCTGCTGAATTTTTGTGGCGCATCGTTAACTGTCCCCTTCCCCTCTAATCCTCCTTCTTACCCCACCAACCACCCCTCCCCAGGACTTTCACCCACCCTCCCCCTTAAAAATTCTCCCCTCTCCTCCCCTGTACATTCCCACTTACTGTCAACTGCCCAAACCCTAACTGTCCCTTCCCCCCACCCCTTCCCATCGCTCTTGAGCCATTCCGTATATACATCAGATCGCGGAATGATTGAACGGAATTCCTGGGAGGTCATCAAGGTTTTTCGGGCGGGCCGCGGAGATGGGGCGACGGGGGAAGGAGGATGAAAGGGTCACTGGGTGGGCATATGAACCCCCGAATCAGCAAAATTGGCGCAGGGTTGCCGTTGAGGAAGAAGAGCGGGAGGGAGGGTTGGATCCGAGGGAGGGAAAAAGGGGATGGGTTTGTGAGGAACGAGATGAGCCTAATTTATCTCCCTATCGGTGGTGGGGAGGATTTCGGCTAGGGTGATGAGGTTTTTGAGGGGCGAGGTGAGGTTAGGGAGGGAGGAAGGGGAGGCGGTGCGTATGTGAGGGCGATGGCGTGTTGGTGCGCGTGGGTGCATGAGAGGGGGTGGAGTATGGGAGTGGGGTGGAATTTTTCTGTGGGAATTAAAAGTGCGCCGGTGTCGGGGGAGGGGGGGGAGGGGGGGTTGCTCGAGGGGTGGATGAGGTCGTGCATGCCTAAGCGAAGGGATTATTTTTATAGGAATTTCAATTAGCGACGTTTGTCATAATTAATGGGCAATAAAAGGAGATCGTTTTCCTTGGGATTACAGGAAAAAACCATATTGGATGGGTGTAAATAATCTCTCCGTTTCGTTATGACCCGGGCTATCCGAAATTTTTAGACGAATTCCCCTCGCTTGATTGGGAAGATTCTTAGAACAAATATCAGGGTTTGTGCAATTACGAGAGAGTTATTGTTTTCCTCAGGTGAATTGTGGGCCCCGTGGCGATTAATTCAATTATTTTACCTTTTTCATTAATTAATTTGGAAGACATCAATTTTGTGAATTAAAAACCGCTCAAGGGATAGTGTCTATCATTAATTCTCTTTCCTGAGAATCCTGTAGGTATCGAAATCGATGTGTTGCAACGAAAATGATTGAGAAAGTCCCAAATCATTGTAAAATTACAAAAATACTAAGAATAGTGTCCACGGTGCTTTATTGAGAATTCCATTCCATCGTCATCAATTAACAATTGTGTGAAAATTCCAATCATTGAGAAATTTTTGCTCGGTTCAGTCGATTGAACTCAATAGAAGCATACTTGTCACCGGTCTTTTATATCGATCACCCAGTTCCAACATTGCATCTGCAGTTTTAAGCACTTGTTGTAGGGCCACAAATCTCTCCGTAGGTACTAATTGTAAGAGCACTTAATAATAAGTTAAACATTACCCAATCCCCTCATCTAGGTAAAAGATTCAATTTCATCCGAAAAGAGAATATTTATCCATCAACGGATATGATTTTGTATGTAATATTAAACCTAATATACCTATTTTTATCAAGAACTCACTTTTGTAAGTAACAATTACAATATTTTCGATTTAAATATCCAAAGTTACGCCTTTTCAGAGAAATCCGAATAAATAACCAATTTTAAGGCTACATAAAGGTATTTCAATAAGAGTTTATTCTAAACAAAGGGCTTTATTAAAAATCAGCAGGGCAGAAAGAAATTCTACGTTCAATTTTGCCGATGCTCCAACTTCCAATTGACTGTCATGAGGATTCCTTTTATGGGATTTTTAAATTGATGTTACTGTTTCCATTATCTTCTTTGTGAAAGCCGAGCCAGGTAACCATGACAACACACATTTCAGCTTCATTTTTCTTTCTTAAAGCAGCAAGTAGTACTTGGGAAGGTATTTCAATGTTTAAAAAAATCTATTTTCAGGTTTGTTTTCAACGGATAATTAATGTTTGGAAATTCCCTGGACACTTAATAACCATTTTTGTTTGCGTGTCTGTGATAGGTTTTTTTATTGTATGCGTCTTACTCTAGACTTTACACACATATATCATTTTATTTATAAGTAGATGGACTGATTATATTTTGGAAATGTTCCCACCAAAAGTGATCTCTTTGACAGTTTTTTTTTATTCGCGGCATCAGAGCCATGCCCTAAAAACATAACAAAATATTATCGATTCAGGAACTATCGCTTCTTTTCCTGAAGGGAATTTCCTGATGAAGGGAACATGTGGGGCATATGGGAACTTCCGTGGCAAGACCATTTTCTTCAGCTCAATTAAATATGATAGAATTGAGATACAAGCATGAGACTTTCTCTTGAATTGTATGAGGAAAATGTGTTAGAATTTAAGCGGATTATCTTTCATGATACTTAAATAAATAGATATTCAAAAATTTGTATTACATCTATAACACTTACGCCAATTCAATTATCCAAAATGCATAAAATCCAAACGATTTAAGTTTAAAAGACCAAACCATCTCTCTCCAGTTCTCTTATATATTTCAATGTCTATGTCCTATAGCTAATTTAAGCATCTTTTGTTGACATTTTTGTTTTTAGAAGTTCTGGCCATTTGCACTTCCAATTTTTTTCTAGTTTTTACTTCCCCCTTACCATAATTTCCTCAAAATAAATTCTAAATTCTGGATGTGAAGTGGGATGATTAGTTTTAATTGAAATTCATGGAATTTTAATTGATATCGTATGAGACCATATGGTAAGAAAACCAATTAATAGCAGTTAATGCAATGCGCTTGCATAAAATATATTTATCTACCATTCTGCCTATTGTAAAATTTAGACTCCATTGTATGTAGCCTGACATGCGACTTTTTATTGGATCTATTTTCGTTATTTTCGGGTGTGGATTATCATGCTTTATTGTCCTCCATTAAGCAACTTAATTACTTTCAGTTAAAACGTCGACTGAGCCGCTAAATATATACGCCAATGAATATTTTAGGAGTGACATTATTTATGATACAAAATACTTAAATTTAAAACGAAATCCCTATGTTTCAAATATTCTGAGTTCATGCACGTAACTTTTTTTTTGCTTCAGTAACTCTAAAATGAAAAAAAAAAGAACCTTCTGCCATATAAAAGTTATATTTATTATGTATTACAAAAATATTAACCGTATTACCTAGGATGACATTGCTTAAAAATAACGCTTCCATCGTCAAAACGTTGGTAGAGATTACGCCATTATTCACTTTTAACATAATCAATAATAATGACAGATGCAGAATCAAGTAAATTTTTATTCGCCACTGTAACGGTAGTCTACCCATTATTGTGAGTTTTGATGAACACATAAACTAGCACTTGCTACTCTTCTGTGCCCCTCATTATACAACACTAAGCACCGCAACAACAAACCAACAAATTATTCGTCAACTCCACATATTTCCTGTCTACTTTCATTTCGTCCAATATCTCTAATATTTGCCTTCCCAACCTCGTTCATCCGAAATTTTTCTAAGTCTTCAGTAATTTATTGGCGCTCAACATTTCCTGCCCTTACTTTTCCTGTGTTCGTGGAATTTCTCCGAACGACCTCTTCTTCTCCCCTTATGAGTCCTTCTTTGTCATGTTTATGTAGGTCTGGATTGATGCTGGATGAGTAGTGTGGGTTGAAAAGATCTCGGCCCACGATCCTTGATTGTTTTTGTTCCGAGATTTCGGGCCAGGATCTATATATAGTTACCTATTATGGACATTGATTTTAATTTATCCTCCCATTTGAATTTACAATATTATTTAATTGCATTTTATGGTTTCTCTCGTTAAAATGTCATAGGTCAACTAAATTAAGGCGTGGGCTCCTGGATTTGACGAAATCTCGGCGGGCGCGGTTACACTTCCTGATATGTTCCCGTAGATACTTTGGAAAAGGGGAAGGCAGAAAAAGGGATGGAATATATGATGGTCTGGTGGCACCTCTTAGAGAATTAAACATTAGCGTTTTGAATTTATCTAACGCTAAGTCTATTGCGTGAAAATTCAAGCCTCAGAAAAGGAAGGTGATGTTTAAGAATATCTCTGAAACATTTCCCAGCAAAAGTAAGGGTGTCTCGTAATTTCATTGCATGCTGGGTGACCGTTGTAATAAAAAGAGCACGATAAATAATAAATATAATAAATATTTAATGTACCCTCATGAGTGACTTGTGTTCTGTGTAGTGTTTGTAGTTTGACTTGTGAGTACGATGTCTAAGATGTCGAGTATGCTTTTTGTGCTAATGCGTCTTGGCTCTAATGGAGTAGTTCTATCTGTATCGTTGTTCATACTAAATTTACCCATAATATTTTTGGTGACAATAACCAATGAGATATACTTAGAATCTAAGTCGCCGAGAGCTGCCATGGCATAAATATTGGGAGAAATCAGAAGTAACTCAACTTCCAGGGTCATTTCTTATTCAAACCACTGATGATGAAGCGAGTTCTGGAGAACTGGATATTTATTTATCTGCAGATAATTTTTAATTTCACTGTAGTCGCCGAAACACTTGGTTTGAATTTGGATGCCAATGCTGGTAAGTGTATTGTTAAGGGGTATTATAATTATTCATTGAAGTTCTCATGCACCAGTGAATATACGTTGAAGTCGTAAATCCTATAAGATGTATTGTCATATTCTTTCAGTCATGGATTTTGAGTGTGTGAGGGCGATTGACCGAGCATGGTGGACAGTGGCGGGGTGCTTCTTTTTTTGGGCTGCAGTCATAAGATTGTCTCTTTGGAGCACTGTTAGGGAAAGCTTATGCTAAATGCGAGAAACTTGCTTCTTCGGAGGTGTTGTCTGTTGATAAAGTTTAAGGTTTGGTGTCGACTTCCGTGATAGTTTATGTGTTTGACGGTACCTTCGCGTTGAGCAGGTTGCCCTTAGACAGCGAGAGGCTCGAGGCAACGCGAAGTGCAGTAGTTATTGTATGGTCTTTGAGGGGGAGGTGTGGGAATGGAGTGTTGTTGGAAGAGATGGTTGGAGATAAGCAAAGTCCTCATCCAGAATCGGGTCATTCGAATAATTTTGGCCTTGGTATGAAACGGCACGGTCGAGACAAGTGAATTTATGTCACCGGACTGATGGAGTACAGAGTAAATGGTTGCGATTCCGTTAATTTTATACATTATAACCTCAGCAAATCGACCTCTTGAGAAAATTAGCTCTCCCTTACGTACTCTCTGAACCCTTTTAATTGAAAATTTAGTGCTTAAGGTACCAGGTGGTAGTAACTCACCTGTAAGTAATTTCCCTGTGACTGAAGTGTAAATTGGTGAATATTGCCAATTGATGCATTGTTTTGCACAACTTAAAATTAAGTTGGCATTCCTTGTGGAGAAGTTATATTTTCGGCATAAGTCCCATTCACCTACTTAACCAAATAACGCAAAAATATGGGACATCAGTATATTCACCTTTTTTTAAACCAAGAGTTTTGGCATTGGGGTTTTAATAACCAGGCCACATATAAGGGTGCCATTTATGTGTCGCTATAATTGGAAATTCTACGATCTTAAGAGTGCGCAACGGAGATCCTTTTAGTCCTATAAATTCTTAACTAAAGGCCACCCAAGTGCCACTAAGAGGACCCTGTTCAAATCGCAAGTTAACAAAAATGGCATGAATGTGAGGTATTTTGGGACAGTAGTACTTATGTCGAAGCTTCCATGATTCTCCTTTCAAGGCTACACTTTAAAAATAAATAAGTTCACGAGGCCCTCATTCGGTGCTTTGAACTGTCGTTGAAAGCAACAGGATATTCTGTCTGAAGAAATCATACTGCACACTTGGGAACTTATTACTACTACCATTCAACAGGAACCCACACTCATTACTCCGATTGACAACTATTGTGGGAACTTGGGTAAATTTACTTCTCTTACTGTAATAAAACAATAACTGTGTGCTGAGTTTTTGGACATGAAGCAATCAAATATTGTTTATGGCCTATAAAATTAGGATTCTGTAATCAATTCTCTGCTTGCCTCATCTGAGACATAATCATTAAGCCTTAAAATCCGTGTTGAAATGAATTTTGTTTCACTCGGTTATAATTTCTTCTACCACTTCGCATAAATGCTGAAAAAATTATTAAAACCCGGCCTATTATGCATCTAGGCTGCATATTAAAAATGTAGTAATTGAAATTACAAATGGTGCGATAACTCTCTTCTAGTAATTTCCTATAAATATCTCTCATTTTTTATCAAACATATGTTCTTATAAAAAATGTTATTTTATTACATTAAAAAATATTTTTGGACCTACAGCATCATCGTGCTGGAAACTCTTGGACTACTTAATTATTTGTTTTACTCGCCCAGTGGAATATTCTACCGTGCCCATCACCAAGGGTAGGGGGAACTGTAAATTTTGCCCTGGAAGGTATAGATATAATATAGAATATTTCTCAGCAAATTTTAGCGACTTCAGGCTTAGTGTCGTTTTTTGGTGAAAATTGTTTATTATGTTCATCAGAAACCAACCACACACGTAATAAAATATAGATTAATGCAGATAAGGGCGTAGGCACTGAGAAAAATTGCTAACGTAATGATATTCAAGCATGTAAACATTTCAGAAACATTCATCTCTCTTTGCGGATATTAATGAGAATCGGAAATTTGAATGTTTTGAGAGGAGATTTTGGCTCGTTGCCTGTCATCTCGGTCGACGTTATCTTCTATCCACCTTTTCCCCTCTTCCAATTCAGATTTTTTGCTATTCTCTCGGAAATCGCTAGAAATCGCTTCTCTTCTGCTCCCATTTCAGTACTCAGAGGATGGGAATCACAGCGTGAGCATTCTTACGTTTGTGCCAGTTATTGATGACGACGGGAAGTACCTGACATGCCGAGCCGAGAACCCTTACATCCCGGAGAGTGCGTTGGAGGACAAGTGGAGACTCAACGTCCAATGTAAGTGTTTTTTTTCCATAATTCATTGAGTGTGCATGGTTAATATGATATTAGGTTTGGGTATTTTTTTCAAGTGCTCGCGAGTTTTCCATGAATCCTATTTTGGTTGGAAATTTATTGACGTTAATTTTGTGTAAGTTTGTCTAACGTAGGTACTTAAGTGTATTTAGCCAGAAATGAGTTTCCGTCGAAAGATAGGAAAATCATTAAAATTCAGAAGAAACCTATTGTGGTTCTAAAGTTCAAATAACCGATGTGAAACTGTTTTACATCCATTTCTTACAAATTCCATTTACCCAAAAATTCACAGGAAATATCCATAAAATATGTAATGAAGTAATTCAGGATTCTAATTATACCTATATTTTTTGTATAACTTTCATCAATTTTACGTTTGCTGTATTTTTCTGAATTTCTGGCTTTCAATTTAAATTCGGCACGCTGTGCTTCTTGGGTAAAAGCGTGACGCATTTTCAATATAATACTGCCCATAAAAAATGTCTGCGATGCAAAATATTTTGGGTGGTATGATAGGTGAAGACATGTAAGATTTGTAGAATAATAATGATTGGGATGCTGCATATTTTTGGAGTCATTCTTCTTCACTCTTGAAGTTGATTTTTCTTCAGTGGGAGGTCGTTGGCATCATATTCCGTACGTGCATTGTGTCAATCATGCGTATGAAATAACAGCTCAATGAGTATGTGTCCGGGATCTTCAGTCTTAATGGCACATCCGTTCTACTGAAGGGGATCAACGTTGTTGAGGCAGGGTGTCTTCCACGCCAATTTGGCACGTTTGCAGTAGTCATAACCTCACATTCACCCAAGGAAAAGTGTCTTCTTCCTGTTTGGTCACATTGTGGAGAGGTCGTGGTCTCTCAAAGGATTTGAAGAGGCCATCTGGACTGAAGTTTCTCGTACCGTATGTCTTTAACGTCGCAGATTCTTAGCTGGAGACAGATACGATTAACATAATACAGTGCATAGTTTCCTATTCGTGTGAAATTAAATGATGAAATTAGTGTCATCTAGCGAGAAGACCCCGTCATTTATACTTAAGGCTATTTTTGCGTGTATCGGTTTTCATCCCTTCCATTTTTGAAAA
>LYUA01000078.1:673750-684108 GCA_002093875.1 Calopteryx splendens | reverse complement strand
GATTTGGATCTTCAATTGCTACACTCCGCGGAAGCCTTCACAGCGAACTGAACGTGATATATGTGTACTAAAATTGTATTTAAGTTAAATTTTGATCATTCGTTGTACTCTCTTTTCAGATATGCCAATGGTTTCTCTGAAGATGGGCAGCAGTCTCAATCCCAATGACATTAAAGAAGGAGACGACGTGTACTTTGAATGTAACATCAAGGCTAACCCCAAGGCGTACAAGCTGGCTTGGTACCATGAGGTAAGTAATTGCTGGAAGGACCATATATTATTTATGTGGGACGTGAGAAAGAATGTCTTTCTACAAGCAGCAAGGAAGCTATCAAGCTCCTTAGGTATTCATAAACATCTACATTTTTGATTCATAAGAATTTTAATTGGATTTTTCACTTTGAAAATAATTCAAAGATATTCATCCATTTTAAAGCAATGCCAGTGAATCAGATTTCATAGGCCACAAAGACTACGATGCACTCAGTATCGTAATCATGGCTAATGGAATTTGTAATTAGTTAGTTATTAAACCTCTTAAAAAGGAGAAATAAAGTTTAACCTGTGCATATAATTTTGATCAACTTAAACCCATTTTTTTGTCAAATAGGAACGTGCGTCTGGCCCGGTAGTCATGTGTTCGAATTCTAAGAATAATGTCATGTTCTTGTGATGTATTATTTTTAAATATTGTGTTTAATATCAGGCATCATGTAATCTCACAGGGCTTATTTTTTCAATTTATTTCCATAACTTTCTTATTTAAGTTAGTTATGCTTTTAATCGGAAAGCGAGTTCTGGAAAAGTTTTAGGATCATCATTGCAAGCCTAGGCGCACTCCTTTTGCCTCTTATAAATGCTGGCTTCGCATAGGTTTTTTTTACAGAAAGCGTATCATTCATGACATTTCACGGTAGTGGGACACGTGAAGCGTAAATTGGAATGGCCTATTGAAACCATCGAAATGTGACCAGTGAGAATTTCTTTTTGATGTTTTGTCATTTTATCACTTGATTAAAATGTTAACATATCTATGTTCATTACTTCATGACAGCGACGTGTTTAAGACTTAGAAGTTGTATACAATACATTGGCTTCCACCGGAGTAGCTTTATCAAAGTCTAAATCATTCCAAGCAATATATGTATCTGTCGGTATCCTCTTTAACAACCCATAGCCCATTAGGAGCATTGGTCACCGTGCCTCCCTCCCTTTCATCCACTGACTCACAACATTCCTTCCTCCACCAACCCTCTCCCCATTCCTTGCCCCTCCCCCGTCCTGCAAATGCAGATATATAGGAGATAATTTCTCTATAGATATATAGGAGAGAATCATCGTCATCATATGAGGTCCATTCAAAAAGTAAGAATCGTTTGCATGCAAAAAAGCCTCTAGTCATAATATTCTTGTTTAAATTAATTTTAACTTGAAAAATTATACCTTCGACTATTTTTGACGTAATATTTGCCATTTTTGAGACACTTCCCGTACCTACTTTGATTTTTTGCAATGCTGAAATCAGTATAAGATTCCGCTGACTGTGAAATATACGGTCTGTTATCCGATTTCTAAAAAAAAGCTTAAAACCACAGAATTTCATCAGTAGATCGCTGTGATTTATGCTGACGGGTTTAATGAGTGATCGGTTGCTTTGGAAATGGGAGTGGGTTGAACGCGTCTCGTATATATACGTCTAACATAGCCTTTATGTCACAGCTTTCACTTCCGCATGGCCTTTTGTAGTCTCTTTCCCTGTCACATGTCGTAAGGGCGTGTGACAAGGAAAGTTGTTAGAACACAGAGGAATATCATAATGAGTTATTGGTATTTATCTTTTGTGTATAAATCTCTGTATTATCTTCTCGAATTTGCAAGAGGAAAAGCTTAATGAAACCTTGAGTATATTTGACATTTTTTTGGCTATAATTTTTTATTATTATTGTCGATTAACGGATTTTGATTTGAAGCTGGATCGTTTCACAGACCTCTTTATGTACAACCCCTGAATAGTTTCAAAAATTTCAGTCAAGCGTTGAAATTTCCAGTCAACAGATGCTCTGGTCGAAGATCAATATTAGAATTCACCAACCTTACTACCTTCCTGGGCTGAATGTAGAGCAATACCTTCGGTTATTGTTCTAAATTCAGCCCATGCCATTTGAAACGGAGCGTCTATACAGTGATGGAATTATTTGTGGAGTAAATTGAAACGATTATGACAGCTGCATAAATTGATCTTCTTTGTGAAACATCATGATTTTAAACCAGCGCGAGACGAATCCATGATCATGGGTTTGCCATGCACATCGCATCGCGGTATATACGGAATAAATCCCTGGAAATGAGGAAACGTTATCACTTCCAAAGTGGGTATGTACTTCATGGAGGGGGGTATAAAAGAAAAAAAATATAATTGGGAGCGCGTCGTGAAGCCGTGGAAATCGAATCACAGTTCTACCGGTTGGAAGATGGATTGGGGTGGGTGACTTTTTTCCCCGTGACTGATGATCCCTGTTGCCTGGAGGGACGTCGGTCAAACGTGACGGCTTATTTCCCCTTGCCCCACGACTTTTAATCCGATAGAGGGAGGGGAGTCAGTCCGGCCGTCATGTCAACACTTCCCTCGAAACTATGACACAGAGGGTGGGGCCCCCGGGCAATGATTCGTGGGTCACATTTCGCACCCACCTTGATAACTTGTTGCTGCTCACAGAAATCTGTCTCTATAGTGTGAATATAGAAGGAACACATATCCCTGTTCATCCAATTATGTTGATGCTTCAAGAATTAGTTATGATAAATAATTGCATTTTTGATTTACTTTGCTGATTTACAAACGTCTATTTAGCTCGTCCAGTTCGAACCCCTGTCGTGACTTTATACCTGTGGGCATGCTGATAGGAGGATTTGAATTCGCAAACTTTGGGTTTTACTATGAGTCCAGTAACCCCTGAGTAGCTTGAATTCTCCTCTCGAACAATCGTTTATTACAAAATTTATATGATTCGATATATATATGAAACCATAATGATATGGCTGATTTATCCATAAATGGTTATGTTATTACTATTTACATGTAATTTCACAGCACTTTCCAAACATTAGCGTTAGCTAGAAGCATGAAATTTTATCCTGTGCTCTTTTTGCGGCGTACCCTTGTGTATTCTTGCAAAATAACCCTACAAATATAAGTAAACGGTGTCACCCGTAAATTATCAATTGAGATTATTAATAAAAAATTTCAGCGTCAGCTAAAAATTAATAGAAAAGGGGAAATAATGTGGTTATTGCTTGGATTTTAAGAAGATGATTTTACTATTTTTAAAAATAAAGTTAATTTAAAGATTTATCAATAAAACTGGCCTTAAAACTTATGATATTTCGGCAATAAGTTCGAACCTTCTGTAAACATTTTCCTTCAGCGAGAGGCGCAACAGTTATTAGAGTGTCTGGAACATGTTTTTATGTTAAACAAATACAAAAAAATAGAAATATCTACTTCATAAATTTTTATGAACCTAGTTCACGTACGTATACGATAGGGTTGATGTTGAGCCACCGTAGTCTAATTTAATTAGTAGTTTTACAAGTGGTTTTGCGAAGCATTTTTACGGAAACTTTACCATGATCCACAGGCATTAACATTCACATGAGTTTTTTGCTTTCGTTCAGCGCGATAAATGCATGCATAATCACTCAGCACGGCCTTCCCTACGTTTGCTGCGCGCGTGTTATTCGGGTCCGGGCAGAAAAGTCGACGGGAGAGCACAAGCGGCAAAGGCACGTTAAAAGGCTTGTGTGGCACTCTTTCCAGGCGTGTGGTGATGGGAAGACAATGAAAATTCAAACACGCCTCCACTCCAGTGTGTTAAACATTACCTTCGCTGTAAAATTAGAGTTTTCGTGTGTGCGAGAGAGAGGAGGGGAGGGCGGGAGGAGTGGGACGCTGGATAGAGGGGGAGGGACATTGGATCGGGTAACGCCTCGTCCCCCTCCCTCTCTCTCACAGTCCTCCCCCTCATTTTACACGACAACGCTTTCAAGGTTTTTATTTTCCTCACTCTCGCTCATTCTGTGTTTTTTTTCTCTCTCTCTCTTCCCCCTCCCGTCCACAATCTATCTGCCGCTGGATCGACAGGGGAGAGAGATTGTCCACAATGTTTCCGCGGGTGTCATCCTCAGCGACCAGTCCCTCGTGCTGCAGGGAGTCACGCGGAACAGCGCGGGAGACTACATGTGCCTGGCGGCGAACACGGAGGGGAAAGGCTCCAGCAACCCCGTCGCGCTACGCGTCATGTGTAAGTACTCCGCCCGACAACTCACGCACACTGGGCGAAACTTCCCCTGCCCTTACTCACATAACTCCCTCCCCTCGCTCACTCTGCCTCTGCTCTGACCATTTCATCGCTCTATCCCCTCCGAGGGTATTTCCTCTACACGCAAAGGACGCTGTGTTATACAAGTCTGCCCTTCACTCAAATTGGCACCTGAGTATTTCTAGGAATTATCAATTCCCGCGGCGATTCTCAAATGCGGTGGTCTTTCTGCGACACTTAAATAATGATCTTTTTATTACGCTTTGAACATTTCTGGGGCTCATTTTTCAAAGTTAAATGTTAAGGGATTAAGGTTTCTCCTGTGGATAATTTTACTTGCAATGAAATCATATCTTTTTCTAACATATATCTACATTTAACAAGATGTGATTTAAGGAATTCCATTTCTAAAGTTTGAGAGCTTTTACTATGATTTTTAAACATGCATACTAGCTTGCTAAATTGTCACCCGATGTGTGTATCTGGTAATCCTGTGAACATTTGGAAAACGTATAACTTACTTTGGGCTTGTATGTGTATATATTATTATTATATACGTTTAGGCCTTTTTTGGACCCCGCGAAGCACAAATAGGTGGGCGTATTGTTGTTTTCGCCTTTCTTTCTCTCTACACCTCTTTCATTCTCTCTGAGTGTTCATTCTTTCTCTCATCAGACCAAGTTGTTCCGGTGTTCCTCCGTTTTTCCACCTGGCCAACAATCAAAACTTAATTTTTTTTACAAAAAATGTTTATTTTTCCAAAATCTTCTTGCAAAATTCCGGCTTCTTTCAGGTCATTCCTAATTGTTGCGATGTATTTCATGGTCTCAATTTTTGCTTTTGATTATTTTTTTATTACAGGAGATAAATATTCATGGGAAAATCATACATTCGATAATTACATTTAATAAGTGAAGGGTGCATCCAGTAGGAGTGTAACACATTATTTTGAATAAACTTGAAAATACAGGTGCACGGAAAGTAATTAAGTGTCTAAAAATCTTGGAAAGTAACACTTTTCTTTGAAAGCAATTCCGTTGTCTTAAGTATACGAATAGGGTGACGTCATGAAAAATGAAATTGAAGATCAGCTCTACCGTTATTCTCCGGTTAGCAACAGCGCAAAAAATATGGTAAATGGGTATATATTTCAACTATTCATTAATCAAGTACTGCTGCTTCCATTCAGGCCTCGTATTCCTACTTGTGCCTAAAACGGAGCACACGGAGAAAAGCGAGGTCTACTTAAATATTCACCACCACTGTGTTTGATGCCGTCACCTCGAAATGGAAAACTTTCGGTATCAAGATGGGTTTGTCCTGAGAGAAGTTTTGTGTTAACATCGCCGAAACACTCAACAGAAAAGGTAGCTTTATGGTGCTAATTAAGATACCAATAAGATGCATTTAATTTTGCTTCCTTAATACCGATATAAACTTGATCTGCGATTATGGGGGAGCATAATGTACATAAATACTTATGTGCACATACACTTTGTTTTCATGTGGAAAATGAAGTAATTAATGAATGTTTACGAATATAAAGACAATGTAATGGGAATGTTTTTTTCTAAATCCAACGAAATACCCTAGAATATCGTATATACCATACTAATGTAGTATATGGTAATCTACAGGTTCACGTTGGTTTCTGATGGACACACAGTTTCAAACCTTATAAACACGCTTTCTTCATTGCCTCACATTTTCTGAATTCCCTCATACCATCCAACGTCCCTTATCCTTTTCTCCACCTAGCTCGCCTACTCAACATTCTCCCCTCTTTCAATGACTTAAACAATCCTTTGCCAGTCGTAAGCATCCCGCATTCAATTCTTCTGGCTTCTTTGAATTTTTCTCAATAACGCTCCAGTCGCTAAACCTCTTTATTCATTTTCCTTCCTTTCAATTTTGCTTTTCCATCCTCCACACCCACATATCAAAAGCCTTCGATCTATACTTGCCATCTTTCCTCAACGACCAAGTTTCAGAGCCACACAAATTTACATTTCATATCATTAATTCCACTAGTCTTTTCTCTGTATCCTTGCTCAAGGTCCTCGTCGTCGTTCTTTTTTTATTGTAAAAGCTTCCTTGCTAAATGCAATTCTTATTCTAATATCCTTTGCACATTGTCCACCTTCGTCCAAAGCATTATCTAAATAGTGAAAAGCTTCTACCTGTTCAAGTTAAGGCTCACCCCCTTTAATGTTTAACATAGGCGTCCTATGTCTCGCGAGCATCATTACCATCGTAATTTTCTAATTTATTTTAATTGCTTTCACTACTTGAATAATTAAAGGTTGATCGTCCTCAAATCGGAAGACTTGATCTGTTATTCACGACAACCTATCTGATTCCTCCTCGTATACGCTAAATAAACACGGGTGATGACGGATGACCCTGCCATACCCCCGGCAACCCCTACTGCCCACCCTATTTCTTCATCCGCTAGTTTCACCTGCGCAGTCAGACATGTAAAATTTTGGAAAAAGTCTCCTATCGCTCAAGTACACTTCTGTCTTCTTCAATACCTCCATTAAGTGTTCCCAATTTACTCTGTCGAATGCCTTATCCAAATCTACGAAGCAGAAACACAAAATTATACTCTGTTTCTTTTTATCAGTGACCTCATTGCTGCTATGGTGTCACATGTACCTCTAATCTTCCTAAACTAAAACTAATCCTCTCCTAAGTAATCGTTTGCATATTTCCCCATACCATTATTAATGATTCTGATTAATTGATCTGATCTGATCTGATCTGATCAGAACTGATGATGATGATTCTGATCTTTGCTGCGTGCAAAATCACACATTAGTCTATGTTCTTCACGTACTTATGGTTTTTCCCATTTTATGTAATGGGCAATTTATATTTATTATTCACTAACACTGATATAACAAAATCTTCTGGCAGCAATCCACCCTAATAAATGCTGCGAATTTTCCCATAAAAACTTATTCTTCCTAGTTTCCTTGAATTCTTAAGACATTCTTCATGGATGTTATAAGCTCCCAGAGAATTGTTCGATTTCATTTTTTTTTCGCTGTTTTGCAGTTTAGTACTCCTCGGCCTAAACTATATCCTCTTCGACATATTATTTTCTTTCAATGTCCAAGCTCACTGACCTAATACATTTAAATTTTAACTCTTCTATGCATTCTTTCTATCTAGTCCTAATCTCTTCTGCTTGTAATTGTACTTTTCTTGATGATCTTTGGTATTGTGCTAGACATTCTGGATTCCAGATGTTCGTTTCACTTTCCTGTACAGATCACCCATTTCACCGTTTCTCTAAACCCTCCGTGGCCTCTCCGTTCCACAAAATTTCTTTTGCCTTATTTGTTTCTCGCCTTAATTTATTATATAACTCTTTGTACGTTCTCCTTCTTATTTTTGTGTTTACCTACTTCCATGATCTTCTTTCTATTGTCGTAATAATTTTTTCTTTTCTAATCCATGGTTTTCTCATTCTTTCATTCTGATTGACTTTCCTATTGTTTCGTTTAAAGCCTTTGTTAGCCCTTCAAGGTCAACCCTTAGCCTTCAACTGCTCTCGACGTTTCCTCTACTTTACTCATCACTTTGTTCTCAGAATTCTCTTAACTGCTGTATTGCACTCCTTCATTTTTTACCCTTTTTACCTCAGCCTTCCCGTTCATATTACTTTGAATTTTAAATTACATTTCATGAGAACTAAATTATGGTCCGAATCTCCATCCGCGCCAAAAAACTGTGTGAATTGATGAAAATATTTCTAAAATATAAAATCTGCCTAACTATATTGTAATCTAATTGATATCTCCCTGAATCTGCCGGAATTTTCTATGTACATCTACGTCTGTTGTGGTGTTACATCTCGTATTAGTTATAACTAAGCCATTCCTTCTTCAAAAATCTATAGTTTTCTCCCTGCGATCATTCCGTATTCCTAATCCGTAATACCCTGCCCCACTCCCATATTTTCCTTCGTCCACCGCCGCGTTCCAGCCCTGTATCACTTAAAAGTGTTTTCCTCCAGGAAAACCCTCAATCACTTCCTCTAGATGGTCGTATACACAGTCGACATCTTCCTCTCTATGATTACTTGTGGGCATATAAACCTGTATTACAACCACGTTCTTGGGTTATGCTTTACTAATCTCTACCAATAATATTCTATAATTCACCTGCTCTATGTTTACTACTCTTCCTTCTTGGTTTTTTAATACAACTGCTTATTCACGCTAGCTCTCTTCCCCCTCCGTTGAATATTATAAACATTCATAAAATAAACACATATTCATAAAAATAAAGCTCTTCCCGAAAAGGTTCCAATTAATTTTTTTACATTACGAATGCTTCCAGCCTAATAAATTTTTTGTGAAGGTAATATTTCAAACTTTAGTCATTAGCAGCGTATAAAAATGTATTCTAAATTCTAGCTACTTTGGGTCGTTATTGACTCCGTCCTCCTTAGTTGTAGCAAAATCATTGAGACCACTGCATGAAAATGTTTCATTAATGAAGATGTTTTCAGGTGAACGTTCTTCCTTTATAAGTTCTATTCAGATTTTTGATAATTAATTACCTCTGATACTGAATTGTGAAGAAACCGTTTGTGATTCCTTTGATGAATTTGGAAACTAGTATTATATATTGTCTTTCTTCGTCAATGTACCAAATCTCTTCTTCTCTTGTAAAAACTAAATTACATGTTGTATGTTTTATTTAATATTTCTTCATTTCAACTCCTTATAAGTACCTTTTTATGATCTTAATATCAAATAATGTCCTAATATAGCTCAATCAGCTTAATTAAAAGGCCTTTAAATAGTGTCTCACAGAAATTTTATTGCTTTTTATTTAAATTTCGTTTCATTAAATTTCTGCATTTGAAATTTTTTCAAATTTAATTTGTAATATTGATTTCCTTTTAATTTTATTTTGGTATCTTTATTATGATTCAGCATTATTCTGAATCATAAAGAATATTATCCTCTAACGTGAATATAACTTAAATTTTGTAACGAAACACGAGAATAGGTTTTCAGCATAATTTTGAGGATTTCAAACATTTATTTACCACATTTATTTAATTTTCATTCACTACGTATGCCTATAATATTATTTAAGATGTTAGACACATCAAATGGCATCGACCAAGTTCATAAAAATATAGAATTCCTTAATTTTATACAGAATTGTAAATTGCATTTGAGTGCTCCTGGTTGAAAAATAATTTTCTCTACAATGGGACACTGTCCCAACAACGTATTTCTATCTATTAGATACCTAATAAAGTGGTTGGTGTTTTTTTTGTCCTGGATAGCAGGGCATATTTTCAAAGTGATTAAGGGTATTCACGTATCACTGATTTCTTCCACGATTTAAAGAGATGATATTACAAAGAGTTACCATTCAGATTCTTTGGATCTCATTAAAAACGTCGTCGATCGTAGATTTCTTGCCACTGATCTCGAATGTAGTAATTTCGTATTCAAAGTGGCACAAATTATCGCATAAAATGGTCGTCTTTTTGCTGCGCACATTGTGGAAATTTGTTCTGCTCCCCGCTCCTCCAGTCCTTGGGTTCACTGCCACAAAGGAGCTGCTCCTTCAATTAGGAATTATTTGACATTCACTTCCTTTTCATCTTCGACTTCAGATATGTCATTACCATGGCGGCAATACTGATTTTGATGAATTATTACAAATATACGCCTCAACACATTCTCTCCCAATTTCTTGTTCTCATCTCTATTGATCGATCAGCATGAGCATTTCTGGTTTTCGGCCAATAAGAAATATCCGATTGCTTATGCGAGCATTAAATCCAACTTTTAATAATAAGGGTAAATTTGTGCTCCATGATCTGTTTGTGAATCCTTGCGGAATATCGACTTGAATTTCAACGTCGCTGGTAAGAATATGGGGAGCAGTTTTTGTCCCGAGAAAGTTTTGTCCGTCCAATTGCATTTTCACGGTCAGTTGAGCAGACTCCACCTATCATGTGATTCAGTGACAGTGTCTGTAGGATCGACAAACTCTATTTCT
>LYUA01000078.1:662854-673710 GCA_002093875.1 Calopteryx splendens | reverse complement strand
TAAATAACTATTGGCATTGCGGAATGAACATTTAACAGCAGACTTATGGCCTGACTGAAAGTTTGTATATGAAATAAAAATGTTTTCACGCTACGTCGGAGAAAGAGCCAATTGAATGTCTTCATCCGTTATCCATAGATATATTTTGCCTGCCAGAGCGAAGATGTAGGCCAAGGAAATCGTCCTAAATTTGATAGCAATTTCGTATGCGTTTTTCTTCAATTTTTTTGATCATTTAAAATTAAATAATATTGATGGCATTTTTAATTTTTCCCGCATTCTATTTTCCTTTTGCGACGCGCCCTAACCTTAGTGCAACTTCAATGTCTCTCCATTCTTTTCAAATCTTCGTCACCTCCATCCCCGTCTCACCCGTCTCAGATTAACATTCTCTCACTTTCTTCCCCTTAAATGTTCCCCCAAAACTCGCTGTCTCTTCATCCGCTGCTT
Organism: Calopteryx splendens; assembly: GCA_002093875.1. Lineage (NCBI taxonomy): Eukaryota > Metazoa > Arthropoda > Insecta > Odonata > Calopterygidae > Calopteryx > Calopteryx splendens. The sequence goes on along the minus strand of LYUA01000078.1, from coordinate 673,260 downwards.
GCCATCCCCTCCTTTCTTTCCAATGACGCTCAGCTGGGGAATCCCGGGCCCGAACCTTGGGCCGGATTTTTACTGTTCCCGTTCTCCTGGCGCCGCGTGTCTATTTCCCCGTGAAGCTTTGGCCGCCCGCCAGTCGCACCGGTTCGGCGGGTTACAGTCCCACCAGGATACTACTCCATTATTATAGTTTTTTTTATCTTTACCATCCTACCCCCCTCTATTCTCTCAAATCTATCCTCCTCCAATTCCGAGCCTCATGCCTCCATCTTTTTTCTCTGCATTTATCTTCCTTTCACTCTTTCACCCCGTAACCTTTGAGCGATTCCGACCGGCGCCAACTTTCGCGCAACTTTTTCGAGAAAGAACCGGTCCAAAGTAACCCCCCCAGATGCATTGTCAAATTCAAACTCTCATCACGATAATGTTCACGCATTAAGTTTTTTTTAATTAAATTTTGGATGGTAGTATTTTTTAAGCATCTTCCTTTAATAAAACTAAATTATATCCAATAACGGAATGTGACATTTAAAAGTCTTCGATTCTGATCGATATCCACGCAGCCGTTGCGGAAATACTGGGGAGTATTTCCGTGCAAGCGTTGGTGTCTATGCACATGAATGTGCATAGACACCAACGCTTTTTTTCCAATTCATTACTATGCGTTTAAATGATCAGGGAGTTTAAATAGATCTACGTGAATAACAAAAAATTTCTTGCAAACCAAAATATTTCATAACTTCATAACATCCTTCATTTGTGTCCTTATGGGATCTTATTAATTAAAATCCCCATCAAAATATTGTGTCAATGAAAAGATATGATTAGGAAGAACAGTTCTTACTCGGTTGGAAATAAGTAGGAGGTGAAGGGTTTTTGGAAAAAACACAATTATATTCTGCAAATGGATGGCAACACTGGGCTCATGTAACGTTCATGATGAATTTTTCTTATCTTTAGATGGGTATTCGGTAACTGAAAATACATTCACAAATAATTAAAGTAACTGAAAATAGGTTCACAAATAATCAAGAAGTGGAGCTAACCCTGAACTTAAACTTTTGCAACATAATACGTAATTTATTTATTCATACATTATCCGTAAACATATTAGAGTTCCTAGAGAGATCATTATATTAATCAAATATAACTACTAACTTAGAACTCTCTTTTAAAATCTTTTTACGTATTCAGTCAATCAAAAAATATATCCCCATCCAAGAAAAATTTAGTATATGAAAATGCAGTCTTTTCGCGATAGTTTGATCTGATATTCTATTAAAAAATGTATTGAATAAATTTGTTAAAATATTCAGTTAATTATTACAATTTGTTCTATTTTTTATAGAATATCTTTTTTTAGTTAATTGATGATTAAAGATAGCATCGTTTTATGAAATAAAGTCCTCTGGTAGTTTTCGCACGCAAATTTTCTTCCATTGTATACTATAATTCCAAAGATCTTTTAATTCACCAAATATATCTCCTAAAAATACATTAAATTATTTGGGTATTTGTGTTACAAAAATTCATTTAACTTGCCAGACGAAGATATAATCTTTTGACTTTTTAAACTTAACATCATAAAATTGTGTTGTGAATTTACCCTTACGAATATATCATTAACGAAAATAACTATTAACAACAGTGCTTACTATTGAAATCCGTAAATAAATAAAATATTTCTCACTTATAAACTGAGATTACAAATTTTTTAGTTACTGTAATTATATATTAGGCTAATATGTTATGAATGGTTAAACTTTCATATCTAATGTCAAAGATCGTGAAACAAAATTTGCGATTTGTAACGGTTGCCCTAATTTATTTTTTATAACTTTATCCATATTGAATTGTAGATTGATTAGGAGTTATTTATGCCTGTTTCCCTTAAAAGGGAAAGGGACCCCATAAATTTAAATAAATTAATGCAACTGACTCATCATTTTTTATTGAGTACCTAACTTGATGTTAAATCCAATGCTATTGATAAATCTAGGATTACATTTCTACATTTTATGCTCTTTCAACTTTTGCTTTTGTGGAAATACATACTAAAGCAGTCTTTATTATCGGTTATCAGTCCGAGAATTTTACTGAGTGACTTACCAAGCTACTTTGTTGACTTACATTCATTTCATTCCGTCTTAGTTTTATGCCTTGATGTATTTCGTGTAACGTAATTATATTTGGCTTTCCTCTGTAACGCATTCCCGCTAAGGTTTCCTTGAATAATGGTATTCAGTAAATTATCGTTCCAGGACATATGTCAAATGGCTTCGCTTTTCTTCATCTTAGTGTCTTCCGTTAGATTCTCTCTTCAGTATCTCTTTGAATTACTACTCTATTCCTATATATTGAAGTAATACTAGCATTTTAAAATGTAATTCCATCTCCTCTTGGTGATTAACGCTGTACCTTTAAGAGACATAAAATGAGGGAAAGAAATTACAATATAACCCAGTGTCTCAAGTAACACACAGAAATTTCATTTCACTAATTTTTCATTTTAAACTCATTGATTCCATATTTTCTGATGGTTAGAGAATAAAATAAGACGTTCCTTTTTTGTGTGCATGTGCCTCGACGACAATTGAATTTCCTGTTCACATAATTTTTTTATCCGGTGAAAAGATACTGGAAATAGTATGCATGCCTCTATAAACACGCATTAGATCATTTCTTTCTTATTTTAAATTTAATATTGGTTCCCGCATTATGTTTCTCCTCCAAGTTCATGAAGTAGTAACTACTGGATTCCGCCTGCTTCTCCTGTTTCCACCTGAAAATCGTCCCTTCCCCAACCATTTTGCACCTCCAATTGTGGCGCCCGTCCATTTACTGCCATGGCGCCACTGAGTGCTCTAATTGTTTGGGAGATTTTGTTTTCCTGGTATTCATCCCCTCTTCTTCCCCGCAAGCACATAATCTATTACTCTCTTCCCTTCTGAATACAGCTAGTGGGTGAAAAAAATCGTTTATGACTGCTGAATGCAAACTTCCACCTCGCGGTCTTCTTGAATTAATACCCGAAGTTTGTCGATCATTTAAAGGCCTGTCTCACACAAAAGAGGGCGCGGCAAATGGTGGACTTCCTCAAACTTTGATGACGTCACTGTTCATCATATCCTCTTATCCGAATCGTCATTGGCACTATTAATCTTTAGTTCAGCTGTTTGTCGTATCTCTTCCGCTGCATTTCAGTGGTTCTTCATTCTCTTGATAATGCTTTTTCAATGGTAGTCATTTTTACTTCGATTTCCTTACGGTATAGTACGTAAAAAGTCTATTTCCTTAAAGTATAGTCTCTAAAAATTGTTGGGAAAAATAGAATTGATAAATCATTTAGGTATCGTCATACTTGGAAGAAAAATTAAAACCTTCTGTAGGTTGAAAAATGCATTGCAGTTGTGAATTATATCTAAACTAAATTAATTAGTAATTTTTTACTGCAGTTTCTCCTGTTAATGAATCATTTTCTATCTTTAATTGATCAAATACTAATAATTTTATGAACAGACGAGGTATAAAATTAAAACGGTTTGTCTATAATTAAACTAGCATTTCATCAATTCCCTATAATCATCGTTCAAGGCTCACCCATATCATTCCTTTCTTAATAACGTTTTTCTGTCATTGGAGTTTTATCGTATACTTAATGCTCTTCATTATCAACATTGTACATCAAATGTTTTCACATGCTTCGGAAGCAGCTTGACATAGGATGGAAGTTGGTTAACCTAAATAAAGAGAAAATGGGCCTACATCTTATAAAACTGTTTACCATTAAGAGTTTACCTTGCTTAAAGGAGATAACCTCACAAAGCAGAAAGGATATTTCCAAAATATGTTTCTTGGATAAGGCACGGAGTAATCGTGGAGAAACAGCATTAACTCTATAAAACGACACCGTAATAGAATAGAGGCCTTTGAAACATGGTGCTCGAGAAAGCTGCTGGAAGTAAAATAGGCAGGTTGTGGGAGAAAAAAGGTCATTGCAGAAAATAGGAAAAGTTATAGAAACAGAGTAAAATAGGGAGAGAAAGAAGGAGAAATAAATGTAAATAGAAGGAAGGTGGAAAGAATATATGTATAAGCATTAGAGAAGTATTGCTGAATTGGAAAGAGGTTTTGCTGTCAGCATTTAATCGTTTCGAAGAGAATCATTAATTTTCTCAACAGGAATTTCTCCGTTATACATTCCTAAAAGTAACTCATCCAAATATTTTTCCGCATTATCTTCTCTTCTTTTCTCTTTCGTGTTTCCTCTCTCTTATTTCCCCCTCTCTTCAGTTCTCGCCTTCACCTACTAATCACCATTTTATTCTCTCAGTCATTCAGCTAACACCTTTACGCTCCATATTTACGTCTCCTCAATCCCTGTTTCCTATTTTCTTCCGTCAGGTCCACTGAATTTTTGTCATTTCAGTTTTTTAAATTTTATTCTCTCTTATGTCCGTCTTTCCACTTTTTTCCATTCAGTAGAAGCATAAGCCTGCTCTTGACTGCTCTTAATTGTATATATTATACACGTTTCACTTCCACAATATCCCCATTTCATATTCACCGTTGATAGTGACTGTTTTAATAATATTTTAGCATGTTATGTTTTAGCTCAAATTCTTAGAGAATTTTTGCAAGAAGAAATATTGTATTGATTGGTAGGGCGAGCTTTATCACAGCTAGCATCACCTTTACCTGAAGGGAAGCATGCGAATTCTAGCAAAAATTTGTTTAACGCAGTATTTTATATTTTTATCGCTAACACTCTCCAGTATAAATGAGGCCTTGGATATATAGTTCTTTGTGGCCTAAGCAAAAAGCCGTAATTCTCCCCGGCAAATTTTGGGTCGTCTTTATCCTTCTCCCTCGACGATATACCTAGAGAAATTCCACCAAGTGGTAGCCTAAATAATAAAACTCGGGCGGATTGTCTCTGAGCAATAAAAAAAAATGTTTCTCTCTTACACTCATCCATCCACCCCTCCCTTTTACCGTTCACCTAGTCCATTTGCCCTTCAGTTCGACCCCTCCCTCACACCCCCACTATCCCCTTTACCTTCAAAACCCGGAGACGTGTCCCCTGTTGTTGCCCGAAGAAGGTGGCGTTTTTGGGGAATATTGCTGAAAGACTTCACTCCTCCCATCCCGAATTCTTCCCCTTTCTCCCTCCCCGGCCAATTCCTTTTAGTTTTTATCTCGCGAAGGCGCCCAATGGAATGGCGTAATATTCCAGAGTGTTTGATCTCCAACGGCATCATCCCCTCCGGCACCCCTCCTCCTCTCTTCCCGACCTCTCCACTCTCTCACTACCCAAAAAATTTTGATTTGTCGTACATATTCTCTTTTTGTTCATTTGAGAGACAATGATATTATGTATTCACCATTGCTTAATAAATAAATAACTTGATATAATAAATTATAAATGAAATAAATAAATAAAATGATAATATTATTCGTTTAAAGGCTGAACGTCAAATAAAATATTACTAGTGAAGAATTAAATGTGTTATAGGAAGATATTATAGTTATAGCTATATAGCTATAACCGCTAAGCATACTCCTTGATTTCATTAATTCATCATAATTTCATTTAAATGTCTGCATCTTGCGTTATTAAAATCGGAAAAAGCATTCATATACTAAGAGGAAAGATAGGTATTGAACACCTAAATTCAATTCAGATATATTCTTTGAAAATGTTTTGGCATTTATATTACCATAAATCATTTATCTGTTCCTAAGTTGAATCTTTCAGTATATTAGTGGTGATAAATTTTATAATTTAAAAATAATTTCTTTCATCGACTACATATAGCTAACATATTCATCTAGGAAAACTGATAAAGTACTCTTAGTCTGAGAAATATCATTAGTTGCATTTTAATAGTTACAAGATAGCAAAGTTTTTACAAAAGTTTTAAAATTTGCAAGCACGTGAAGTATTTTTGATTTTTTTGTGTTTTGATCGCGTTAATACTCACTATAAATTATTATTACGAAGTTTAAATATTTTTTCGCAAATTAAATTTCCAATATAGTGAGATTTTCATAATCCAGCTCATATCATAAATTCATGTTGAGCCATGCCTCTTAATTCTTTCTCCTTTATTTTTTCTCATTCTTCTTTTACTTTCGGCTCTCTTTCATGTCTGAGTCATTTTATTACTACCTTTTCCTGATTTTCAATGTTAATTTTATTTTTGAAGCAGTCGTGGATCATTTCCGCTGAAGGTTCGTGTTGGCAGTAAAAACTGCTAAAAATATATCGTAGGAAAATTTTGGATTTATGGATATATTGGCATGTGCGTCCTTTAACATTACCGAAGCTTTTTAAAATATTATGGAATTATTAATTAAATTGTCCTTATTTTTAGCATTCGTTTCAAACGATTACTTTAAATGAAGAATAGATGATACCTAACGAGCGTGACATTTTGAGTGGAACGTTTTTGGTATTTAATATCATATTTCAGATTAATTATCGTACAGGTCGGAAAGTGAGGTAATTACTAAATGGAGAGGAAGCTACACACATCAACGCTTCCATTATGCTTTTTGTTATATGCTTTTATTATATCGTATAAATATCGCTCACCTGTTTTGGGTATCTTCTTAGCTAGTAAATCTTAGCGGAATGGAATCTGTGAAAAAAACTCTTAAAACTTTATGGACTGTGAATGTACTCTATTTTTTTAATAATCTTAATGACTGAAAAGCTGAAAGGAAGAATTAAAATCTGTATTTTAAACGAGAAATAATTCGAATCTTATTATATTTCTCCTTTATGCCATGCATTTGCTACCATAAAAATGGAAACAGTACTTTTATGGCTAAGTTCTGGTAACCGAAATTTAATTTTTCCGAGATCAAGTGATAATGCAGTGCCCTTACACTTAAGAAACTGATTCAGCAATTTGAATATGATGGCATCTTTCACTAAGAGTTTCCAATGTGAAGAACAGCATTGAATACGATGAGAGAGAATTGTAAGCGAGAGGTCGTTTAAAACCATTACCGTGGAACTTAACCTTAAAAATGGTACGTTCTCCAATTTACAACACTCCAGAGTGTAAAAGTAGATGGCTATTGGTAAGTTAAGCATTGTACGCCGCCCATTTTCGACGAATTTGAGTCAAGTTTGGGCCGCCTCAATGTTGGAGGTGCTCCTTCCCTTCCTTATGCCATGCCTCCGAGGGAAGAAGTAACTGGAGTAGTACCTATATTCGGGGGTGGGGAGTGTGTTTGCTCACAGCATCCCTTTCCGCCCGCAAGAACTCCTCCTTCGCCGAAGCACTACCTACCCTTCCACGTCTCCCCTCCCTCCCAATCGAACCTTTCCCAACCAATCGGAAAGCCCCTTGTTTGTCCAGAGCTTCCACTCTGACGCCCTCCTGTGGCCCCAATCTCCCGACCGTCTTCTTCGCCCTGCGGTTCCTAGCTCAATATATATTTGGCGACCGTTCTCAAGTATAAAATTAGAGGAGCGAGACGCCAGAATTAACGGATTAATAGGAACTCTATTCCCAAGAGCACCTCATAAGAGCAACAACTTCAAGGCCCCCTCTCCCATTCCATATTCTTAAAAACCTTTCCAATCATCTATCCGGGAAACAATAAATAAAGCTTAACGTAAAATTTGATTGTTGGAATGTTTTATGCAGTTCTTAACCTGGGGAATAGGGGAATAGGGTCTGATAGGGGAAAAATTCATCTTCCTGTAGTTAATGCTTCTAAAACCGTTAAAGGTAATTGATTTAAGGCTGTATTTTTACATCTATTTGAATCTTTCCTGGTAAACTTTACAGCATAAACTTGATTTATTGTCGTCCATTTTGAAAGTGACGCGATTCCCATAATGTATTCCACTTAACCCATATTTAATGAAAGTGACGTAATAAGTATATGATGGTGAGTGAGAGGTGAGTGGTGGTGGTGAGATGGTGGACGGTGGTGAGATGATATATATATGATGAAAATAGTTCGAGCTATATTGTCTGCGAGATACCTGTTTAAACCATTCTCGGATAAAAAAATATGGTGCGAAATAATTACGATGCTTAAGCGGTTTACAATTACATCCAAGCAATGTGCCGCAAGCCGTTAAAAAGGGGTCTTACTAGTATGGAAATTGGGAAAATAGCTTAGAGAAACGCTTTTTCTTCTTCCATGGTAGTTTTTCAGAAAACCACATATCATTCATTTTTGGTTTGTTATATTCTATAATCAGTATTTTTTCAGGTTGTCCCTAAATGTTGCAGTATATATTTTATGTATGGTCTCAACATCATCAAGGTCATAGGTCCAAAGATTATATATATCCTGAGATTAACGAGGGCACACGTGCATTCCTCCCAATTCAAAGTTAAAAGCCTTACGCTTTAATGCTTTTCGGTTTTAGGCCCTTCTTTATTTGTTCCATGAATTTTCACTTTTTCTTCCTCACCGAACCCTTCCCTTCACTTATATTTATAACCTATCCATTGTGCCTCCAAATGTGTTCAATCCATCTGGTTTTCGATTGCCGAAGAGTTCTCCATTTTGTCTTTTTGTCTTCTGCTCTTCTATATAATTCGTTCCTCTCTTTATCTGTCCATTTAGTCTTCAGCACTTGCCTCCAGTACCGCGTTTCGAAGGCTTCTATTCTTCCTTTGTCCGTATTTCCAAAAATTCATTCATGCCTCTGATTCATAGATTGTTTCCCCCTTCTTCCAGTCTCCTAACAATCGTGCTGTCGCACTGCTTCCTTATTCATTGAAAATAGTAGTCGGCTCATCTTCATGAACGACTTTTTAGCTTGAGCTATCATTTGCTTGATATGTTCCGATTTTTTGCAATTCTTTATAAAGCTACCGATCGAAATTCGATCGAGTGCATCTCGATCTCTTCAAGAGTGCATCGAAAGCAATCTCTTACGCATATTAGGATTTTAGTTTCCTTCTTTTTAATTTTCATAATATATACCTGAAAACCTGATTCAAAGATGTTTGCCGGTTTCGTTGCATCCCTGCTAAAACTGTGATGTCATGTGCGAACCGGATCATGTAAATTTCCTTAGCAACGACCTTGAGTCCTTTCATACCCATTTCTTTTGCTTCTCTTGTTGAATACTATTCCAGTTATTTTTTGAAAAATACGGACGAGAGTTTGCGTCTTTGTGTAACTCCTTTATTTATATCTGTCTTTATTTTCTTTCCGTCTTTGATTTGCATTGTTGGGGCTTGATTCATGTAGAGTTTATAGATTATTCTTCTTACGTTGCAGTACATTTCAAGTGCTTCCAGTGTGTTAGATATATATTGTCCTACTTGGCTTTGCCAAAAGCCTTCTCCAAGTCTTCAAATTTCACATACCTATGTGTGTGACGGCTTATTGGTGTGGATAAAATGTTTGGCCAGATCCCTTATTTTGTTTGTGGGCCCCTTGCTTGTCAGTTTTTCTTGAATCCAAGTTTCTATTTTCAGAGATCTTGTATTTTTCGGCTGGTTATTTGTGTCAGTATTTTGGATTCATGTGGCACTAGGCTCAATTTACAACGCTCTTTGAATTTTTATATATTTGCTTCCTTCGATATTTTGCAATAATACGCTCCTCTAAACTCCTATGGCATCTTTTCACTGTGTTTGCAATCTTTGATTATTTCATGTAATATATTTTTCGCTGCTCCCAAATATCTACGTAATTTCGTGGATTATTTTGTCATCTCCGAGCTCCTTGTTTTTCTTTAGGTCCTGAACGGCTTCGTCGAATTCACTTCTAAGTATTTGCGCTCCCCATTCATTTTTCTCTTCCTCCATTTTTTCTTTCACTATACCATCTTCTATTAGTTTTAGGCCTTTATAGAGTTCGTCTATGTATTCCTGTCAAATCTTATTTATGCCATAATTTCCTCTTGCTATCTTTCCACTCGGCTTTCTTCGGATTTCGAATTTTGTTTATCTTTCTCCGAAGCGATTCCATAATACTTTTTAAGACTTCTTGGCGCTTCCCTAGTTTATATTGCCATTAATTTCTTCGCAGCACCCTCCTCGCTTTCCTTTCTTGTATTTTTGTATTTTCCTCTTCCCTTTTTAAGGCTTCTTATTTGCGGCGTTGTCCACGGCCGCCTGGTTTTCGTTGCATTTCTCACGAGTTTTTCATATGCTACCTCTGTAATGGTCTTCTCTATCTTGCACCTCTCACTTCTTTGCTAGTCTCCTTTCCCCCCTCTGGTGTTCTATTGATCTTCAAGGTGAAAATTGAAGAAGTTCTCTTCCTTATTTTTCCTCTAGTGCCTAAGCGTTCCATTTGGATGTACCCTATGTGGAAAATAAGGTTCTTTAATCCACCTGAAGATGACTGTAATGTCGAAACCTTGGTAGTGCAAAAATAAATTTGTGGAAAAACAAAGTTTTGTTTATCTTTTATGA
>LYUA01000078.1:518497-532905 GCA_002093875.1 Calopteryx splendens | reverse complement strand
TATATATATATATATATATATATATATATATATGTATATATATATATATTAACAGTGCGTTTGGATGAATTCCCATTCAAATTTGTCTCATTTCATTTATATTTACAATTCTTCACGTGGGAGTAGCGTCGGAAAGTTGTTTCTCTCCCCCTCCGCTTCGTCTCCCCCTCAGCCCTTCCTTTATCTCTTGCTCGGCCCTTTGGAAATCGACGGTGGAACAGCAGAGAGGCACCCGGCAGTTGGGTAATCGAACGGCGTGCGTCCCTCTCTCTCTCGTGGTGGAGGGTCGTTTTGTCTTCCTCATCTCCGGCCGATGTCAATTCGACGGAGGTCTTTAAGCGAAGACGTCGTTGGGAGTGAATCGGCTCCCGGAATGGAGTGCAGATCTTCCTTGGAGATAAGTACGAAGTGGAGGTTGGGCGGGGATGGAAAAGGGGTGCGCTGGGGCGCCATCATCACCATTCGCTGCGTCTCCAGCAAATTTGGGTAAATTTCCGGCAGCGTGCGATGCACCAGTTTCTCCGCGACCATTTGGAATTCGTTAGCGACCGTAAAGCAACTCGCATTCGGTGGTGACGAAATCAAATTGGAAAGTTAAATTGCCGCTCTTACCTGCCAGTGGAGATATATTAAATGGCAGAGGAGACTCTCATAGTTACAACGCAGTAATGACATCGCTGCAATATCAATTATTTTTTTGATTACATATTTTGTTTTTTAATCCATTAATCGTCAGATGTAATTAAGGTGTATTAATTAGTGTAAATAATACCCTTTATTTTTAATTTACAATACAAATTATTTATTTTATCATATGTAAATGAGGACCATTCATTTCTGCCCTCCATTGACTGGAAAAAGTGATTTATAAGTGCTTCGAAATAAAAAAAAAAGAAAATAAATCACGCTCAATGATAAAAATTTTATATTCAGTGTAAGAAATTTTACATCAGCAGTAGAGTTTATACTCATTTACAACTGAAAGTTCCATGCATTTTTATAATATTCGCGACACGAAATGAATGCAAAACATACAATAATATGTCTTAATAACATTAACGCAGAGTGGCTGTAGTCATCCTGTGTTAAATCTAGTTCCAGGGATTTTATAAAACTCTGTTGAAACTATTCGTAATCTTCTGCATCTTTCCCTTCCTCCTCTGGGTGACAACGTGTTTACCAACATCGAAGAACAAGAACAGCTTAGATCTAGATAAAAACACCATTAAAGTTGCATTTAATGCATTACGTTGCAACACCCGGAAAAAGGAGCAATAGCCGTACATTATCAAATTACACATTGCTTATAAAGTTCCTCTTCTTACCTTCGCGATTATTTGCGGTCATGCGGCCATGAATTAGTTATACCTATTAGCTAAAAATAGCTCTATTTCATGCATTGAAAAAATAATTATTGAAACGTGTACCTGTACGGGTCCAATGTTTTTCTTCTTTACTCATGGAGAATATATGGTTGTTACATAATTAAGCCCAGAGGCATAATTTCCTTGTAAAATAATAATTAGGTCATTTTTATTTTATTTATAAATAACATTTATATTTGTGATTCATTTTTTGTCTTTGTCTACCAAAATGACGTAAATGACAGTGAATATATAATTTTCATTGGGACTAGGTATATAAACTAGCTACTGGGAATTTTCGCAGATTAATATTGAAAGAATTTTTTGTGAATACTATGATATTTCAGTGAAAAACTGTCAGGTAAAATGGAAAACGTATGCAAAAAAAAAGTTATAACCCTTTTTGTTTGGGGTATAGGTTCTTCAAAAGATTTTTACCTACGTGGAACATGTCCTGATTTCGATCCAAAAAAATTAGGGACTGCAAGTTTATAAACCTGTCTTTTGCCCAAGTAATTATATTTTATCTTTAGGAATCTTGGTATAGTACGCAAAAACTTTCGAACATCCATTAAGTAAAAAATAAAAACCACTAAGGATCAATTTCTCCATATTATATAGCATGAAATGGGTCGATTGCGCTGAATTTAGGCCATCCATAACATACTTTTCTCCATTGCACAGTCTCCATAAACCGTTCTCCGGTGGGGTTCGCAGTAAAATTCGATGCACTACGGAATAACGGGGCGACACATAATAATTTAGGCCAAAGTTAGGGTAATTAAGTAATCTTCTGGAGTGCGTGGCAGTTTGAATGTAGCATATAATTTTAATAGCAGTATGCATCTTTTGCGTTCTACTTTCAAAAAGCCTTTTTTCTCTCAACAGCAAAAAAAAAGAGATTTAAGAACACGCGAGCCACCGATTTTTCCTAAGGATTCCTTCCATTTAGATATGTTTGAAAGATAGCTCGGGTTCTTCTATTGAAATGAATTTTCCCTTTCCCCGGTTATGGGGGGATGGCGCCTTCTTCCCAATTAATTTCTTTGTCAATAATAATATGAAGTTTTCGGCTTGTTTGAGAACTTAAAAGAACGCGTATCGTTAAATACGAAACAATTGTATGCGATGAATTCACAATATAAAAATCATTCGCCTGAACCGGGGGAGGTGATCCCTCGATTTCCGGTCAAGTGCTTTACCCAATTCAGCTACTCGGGCGTCCTTTTACTCCGTGAATTTCTAAAACCTCGCAACGCAGCGAATCAACTTCATATTTAAATACGTACACGAAAATAGCCTGTCTAAAATGAGTGTTCCTAAATTGATTGATTGTTCTCACAGAAATGGCTGTATTTTGACTTAAAATTCAGTACTACACCTGTCTTTATTATAGTGCTGCTATAAACTTTGTGGAAGTACCACACGAAATTAAGGGGTAATAACTGATTAGTGCCTCAAAAGATTAAAAAAATATCGTGTTGAAACGAATCTGTACCCGTATTTCCCAGCAATATTAAATCAAGTTTTTTTCAGCTGGATCACTGAAATTAAAAAAACAGAAACTTTCGTACTTATTACACATCAAATAAAAATGAGTATGATATAAAATTCAAAATTTTAGCCCCTGATTTCACGCCTAGGCGCGCCTGTGTGATGTCATGCTTCCTTTGAAATCATACCCTCCCCTTTTCACAAACCTACGGAGCCCATGTCTACAATATGTCAAAACCTTGGATTGGAAGTCATGTAGGGGCCGGAGTTGTATACGTTTTCACTGTGTTTAGAGGGTGTTTTGAAATTTCCATCGTGCTAGGTAGTTGCACTGTCTGGTCAAATCAAGTCCATCCAGGTCCCTTGATATAAAATCAGGAAGAATTCTCCTACTCCGTGTACGCCACCGGAGGTCTAACATTGTCAGCATTCCATCCTTCTAATCTTAGATAGTCCCTAATATTTCATTTTTTTATCGATTTAAATCTAATTTTTGCCTCAGAAAAGTGATCAATAATCAATTGTTTTCACTTTTAAGGAACATCAATCAAATGCATGAGTTCTTCAAAATTTTTGTTATTACCAGCGACAAAGCTCAGAAATTTATGAAATTTGTGTATATATATATATATATAATTATATATATAATATGTATATATATATATAATATGTATGTATATATATATATACATATTATATATATACATATTATATATATACATATAACAACATTCCGTATACAACGTATATATACATATATACGTTGTATACGGAAGTGAAAGTAATATGATATGGTATGAAAGTAATAAGATATCTTTGAAGATATCTCATTACTTTCATCGCTAATAACATCTTGTGGTTATAAAAAAAATCTCCTATTAATATATCCCTGAACAAAATTCTCTCAATTTGGTGAACGCTGAACATCTATTGTCTGCATGTTGAACCGGATTTGGGATTTGAGGAAAATATGGCGAAAATCTTATTACCAAAGTCAGACTCGTGAAATTTTTTAGTCGACGGATTCAAAGTTCATCCATGTTCAACTATTCCTAGTGCAAAATGTCTTGTAATACGATTAAGCAGATAGAAGGTTATTTACAAGGCTATTTTTACTTCAGTACCTAAAACACAAATATTTGTGATTGATCCCCTCTTGATATGCGGGCGTAATACTACGCGCTGCGAGGAAGAAGAGCGATAGGTAGACTTTGGTCTCGAACCGCATCAATTGAAAATTTGAAATAGAAGCCGCGCTACAGTCACATTATGACTGTAAGCTTATTTCTTAATAGGTATGGTTTCTTATTTTTTGTGATCTTGTTGGATGGATACACCTCCACTAATCACCAGAGTTATCAAAATTATGCTGTGAGTACACATTTAACCAGACTTGTCAATGCCTTGTGGCAGTGTCCTCGTCTAGGTTTATTCTCCATTTTTCTATATTGGTGCCACGGTAGCACCATTTTTAGCAGTAGTTTTCCTGTTGCAACGCTATTAGGTTAAACTATTGAGTTAAATGTTTGCAACCGTATTCCATTCTTTTTATCTACTTCAAAGGGTTCTTATGACATGCAATGTGATGACTAACAACTTTGTCATTTGTTAAATTATTTTTTTGTCTTCCATGCATTTTCTTCATCATTCTCGTCTAGTCTCCGACCCGATTTCCAATCTCCACCAACTGTCTCCCGGAAGACATTCAGGTCAAAATTCCGGGTTAATTTAAACAGTTTCGCATCCCCCCCCCCGTAGTAGTAACACTTAGCTTTTGAAACCTGCCAGTGGAAGAGCAGCCAGGAACTCTGAAGCGCGATGGCTCACTTCTCGAATCTCTCCGAGTGGCGTGGGATCTGTCGAGGATTCTTAAGTAACTCCGTCGTTCTACATCGCGCATAATTCTTCCCATTCCATCCCCCCCCACCCAATTTGGAGAGGACTTACAACTCAACAACTTCTCCGTCTGATTTTTGCAATCCGCAAACCTTTCCAGGGCTCAGGGTATTTTTTTTATCTCCAGCATCGACCGATACTGCTAGAACGTTTCATTCCTCGTAGCTATGTCCTTTCGCTTTCCTGCGCCTCCCACCTCTGCAGCTAACGTTCGTACACCGTAATGAGATCTTAAACTTAATCATTTATGTATTTTCGAAATTCGAAGCACCCCGAGGTGTTGTCGTGCTTGTTGCCCTCTCTTCATTCCTCCGCACTCACCGGTTGACGTTTTAGTTTTCTTTTGGTTTTCTCGGTCAGAGAGATGTGTTGTTGAGAATAAACTTCAGTTTTCTAACCCCTAAAAAACTAATGAAATATATTTTGTAGATTGTAGTCACGCTCATTGATTTAAAAAATCCCTTCTCGAGTATATGGGTGGGTATCTCGAGTATATAACTTTCCTCTTATCAGAGAACTTACAATTACTCGAAATGTAGTAGGTATGTTTTATACCGACTTACTACACAAATAATAAGTGTTTAAATGTAATTTTATTAGGTGCTCCAGCTCTGAATGTGTTGATATCTTATAATTTTCCTCAATGCTATTTCATTTTAATGGGATTTAACATGAAACTGCTTATTGCAATAAGGACCTGTTGAATAATACATAGATACTAACACAACGAGCATGATGTTAAATCTTGGCGTTATAGTAAAATGTTTGTGTCTCTATTTCACAATCCATATGCATGTGAATAATTCTATCTTATTAATAACATAGATGATTTTGTGTAAAGTATTTAAGTTAATAAATTCATATTGATCCGCTGTGAAAAAATGTGCAATTTTCTGTATTGTGGTGGTTAAAATTTCATAGTTACTATTTTTGTCTACGGAAACAAGTTCCACTCTGTGTAGTCCTCGGATGTTGTTTTAACTAAAACGTGCATGCTGTAATTAATGTGTGTGGTTGATACAAATCCTTGTATGGTAAATCGTATTTTATTAATATTTATTTTTTGAGAATTTAACAATTAAATGATAACATCATACGGGTTTAATCATTTCCATCCAAGTCATGTGATGTGATTTCATGGAAATAAAAACAAATAGTTTCCTATACTACAATTTACATTTAATTCTTGAACATTTATTAAATGTTAGTAATCAACTGACGAATGTATATCATCAAATAAGTAGTACGTGGTTTTTTATTATCTTTGTTTTTTAACTATATTCTTTTTCAGATGATTCTAACATTAAATATTCATTCCTAATAATATTACTTTAATTACTTTAGGAGTTAAAATTTTGTTCTATCTGTAAATGTAATTTAACTGGCATGTCATTGTGGTTATGGGTTATCTTTGTCACTTTCATTGAGTAAGTACTAACATTTTATTTTCGGTCTTCTTTTTCCGGTCCTCCGAAATCCTTCGCCGTTGCTGATGGAAATTAATGTGTTCCTGGCGTCACCCAACGAAATAACGCTCACATCTAAAAATTAAATCTCCCAACTGACCAAAAAAAACCAATGTTACCTCTTGGATGTACCTCGAAAATCCTCTCTTCGTTTCCACGACTACGCCATTTTAACCCTTTCATTCGCGTGTGTTTCCATACGTCTCCACCAGATCGCAACACTGAGAGCCCACAAAGGCGTCACGGCAAATTACCCAATGGATTCCCTTCCTTTGCACAAACTCGAAATCACTGCCTCCAATAGGATTCAAGAGAGCTGTATATAGCTTTGTTTGTAAATAAATGAAAAATTCATGGCGGGTACCAAAAAAATGGAATAAACACGTGAATTAAAATACAAAATCTTGAGGTTTCTTTGTAATTTGAAGATCATCGCAGACCCAACCCAACGAGTGTAAAGAAATTAATAAATTCTTATGTAAAGTGTTTCAACATTTTAACCAGATTTTATTTTTTAACGAGACCTCTTGTTCAAACCCTTCTCCGTCCGAGTGCCTATGGTCTCCGTCCAATCCGTCATTTTGCACCTCGAGGATGAGGCATGCGTCACCGTCTATGCATCCACGGTTTCTCCGCAACCTACGCTTCTATAATACCAACATCTTTGTGGAGCAGAGGTCAATCATGAAAATCCATTTTCAACGTGGCTACAACAGTTCTTTATAAAAATACTTATAACAGTACTTTATAAAAGTTTTATAGTAGTTCCAACTTTAATTTGAACTCTTTTCCCTAAATTAAAACTTTGGATCGTGATTTAGAGTTCAAACATAAAGAAATATTGAGAAGCATTTCTTTCAGTCTTACAAATGAAATATTTTTCTAAAATCTGCGATAAATGTCACTATATTATAACAGGTTTTGTTTCTAGCGTATTGTTTTCAAGTTATGTTTCGTTTTACATTGCCTTAAAAGATAAATGTGCTTATGTGCTGTTATCATGTTTTTCGGAAAAAGATTACCAGTAAATTATTTTTAAGGTTACTCTTAAAATAAATTTCTCCTTAAAATATCTTTGGCTTACCGTTATAATACGAGTAACTATAGTATTTATTCAACAGAGTCGTGGTTATGTTAATTTATTCACATTCTATGGAAATGTTCCCCTTTTTTTCCGTCATTTTGACAGAATAAACATTCTTTTAAGCTTAGAGCTCAAGTATATATGATAAGACCAATTTCAATTTGAATTCATACCAGTTTATAGTAGTAATTAACCCAGTTGTTATGTTTGGTCATATAAGGAAGTGAGATGGATGATTTCGTACCTATGAGTATTCTATAGATTAAATCATCATAAAAGTCCCTTTTGGAATATTAACGCCAAGCGCGTTTTTACTAAGATATGAAGAGCATCGTTTATCGCTAGAAAACGAGTAATTTAATATGATTAAATGTTTTAAAGTTCAAAGTAGTAATTATATTGTTTGCTTTTCTTCATGAGGGATGAAAAGTTAAAGAGTCCATAAGCTTTTAATAAGGTGCTGCTTTTCTTTCTATTGGGAGTCAGTTGAAGGTTTTTCCAAGCATACTTTGGTGTTTTTCTCCCCACAACCTCTCTGAAATTGTCTTGCCGCATCGGAAGAGAAGAAGAAATTCAAAACCTGTGAAGCAGGGAAACAGGAATCAGGAAGTCAAGGTAAGAATATAAAAATAAGAATTCACATGGCACGATGGGAGGCTTCGAAGTAGGTATTTCGTACTGCCCCATCCCATGTTTAAAAAGAAGAATCTGAAATTGAAAACAAAGCTAAGAGTAAATGCCGCGTATTAAAATACGTGCAAAAAAATGGATGAACCCTTTTTTTTAAAAACATGTCAAAACTATTTACCTAGCCACATTGAATTACATATATTCGTCCCGTACAGTACTGAATGAAACATTTAGGCAAGTAGTATTTTTTTAATTTTCATATCAAATGTTATATTTTCACAATAACTTTTTTAAATTCCTTTATAACACATTAGAATTCAGTAAGTTCCATGAATTTCGTTGACCATTAACCATATCCGTTGACCATCACCCATTCGTTGACCATAATCCGTGCATTATGGTACCGATGTCCTAAATAAGGGCTAAGTATCTTGTGTACATTTACGCTAACTAGCTATGAAAAGTGATGTTTGTGTTGCTTTGGCGAAATACCATTCTTCACTAAATTGACCACGTCAATTTCACACTTTTCGAATGATGAAGGTTTTCAGATGCTTTGCGAAG
The DNA here is from genome assembly GCA_002093875.1 of Calopteryx splendens. Taxonomy (NCBI): domain Eukaryota; kingdom Metazoa; phylum Arthropoda; class Insecta; order Odonata; family Calopterygidae; genus Calopteryx; species Calopteryx splendens. Next base: position 524,407 of record LYUA01000078.1, on the reverse strand, counting down.
CTGAGTCACAGGCACCGCAGTTCTCACAGAAAGTGTACGACTAGGTAAGAAGATATGCCGCAGTGTGCTCCACAGTCTGAGAATCCACCACAGCTCCAACAGATGCTATCAACGCAGTTCCATGGAATGCTTTTTTGTCTTTGCTTCCAGGAGTGGTGTAATAAATTTGTACGAGTAATGCGAGGAGAACTGCATCGAGCGCACTTGAGTGTTAGAAGCGTGAAGTGAAGTAAGAGGCATGAGGTCAATACCAGCACAACCAGATACCCCGGACCTATTAGGCGTAACTTTTATTTATCTCAAATTTATGCGAATTTAAATGCTCTAAAGCTATAAAAAAATTAGTAAATACACGAACTCTACGGCACGGTCGCGAATGTGTATCTGCGAATTTTGACATCGATGACCTCAAGAGATATCGAACTTGTCATTGATCAAAAATTATTTCAATTCATTCAAATGGATGAATTAGTTATAACGGAAGTTTTAACAGGGTCCACTAAATGGCTCATATTATTTCGTAAATTCTGGCTCATAATTGGCTCATAAATTTGGCTCACTTTCGTAAATTTTGGCTCATATTATTTCCGCCGTTTCTTCATTAGTAAGTATGTGATTTTGTCATGACATATGACTTCAACCGTTGAAGTGTTATATTGACATCCTTGAGGTTTTTTGCTCACGTATTGATAAAATTTTTTTCTAATAGTTTTACTTCACTCAAATACTAGGTTTAATATTGGTTAAGTTAATTCACTACGTTTGATAATGTAGATAATTTATTTTAAGCCAAAATTCTCCTTTCAGGTTTAAGGAAACCCAGATATATTTAATATATGTTGTCGTAAGAATATAGTATACTCATTTTACAATTCAGTGACAAGGTAATTTTTTAATTCTCCAGTAACGGAAAACTAATTTCGAGTTAAACTGTCTAGGTATCATAGTAAGAAGAGATAACGTAATATCGTGGAACTTTATTATTGAAAAAATCAAGCGCTGTTACCCTTAAGGAACTCTTAAGAGCAAGTTTCAGTCCATTATATCGTGGTGAATACGAAGGGCAGTTGTTATTTTGTTGAAGTGATTTATCCTGTTGTTGATGTACCTATGCTTAAAATATGTTGAAGATGGAATTGCAGCGTCATTCCGATGAATACTTTGTGATTTGAGGGCATGCTTTTTCTTGAATTTCTGCTTGATAACACTAGTGATTGAAGCAGACAGATAAATTTGACCAAGGAGCAACTGAAAATTATGAAAAAAATAATAGCATAACGTTTCCACTTCTGCCTCTTTCATTGCTTGAAGCGTTATCTGCGTATGCTGGTGATAGGTCCAATCAATTGCTTTTTTTTGCTCAACGTATAATAAAGTCCGAAGAATAGCCGACGGAAATCAAATATTAATAGCATCGTTAAAGTTCTCACCGTAGGTTCAGCATATTCCGTGTGGTGGCTATATTTATACTGACGTTTATTCCAATTTTATGTTGTAAGCACGCTATAAATCCTATGCATCCGCTAAAAATGACCTCATTCGCTGTAAATTAAATTATTCATCGGATTTGTCAAATTCCTGGTGGAAGAAATTTCGGCTTCATGGCCCCCAGAGAGTGAGAGAGAGAGAGAAAGCGCCCTTGCTTAATGGTCTATTCATAATTTACAGTGGTGACAGTATGCCCCGCTCTTTCGCACAAATCCCGCAAAGAAGAAGAGAGGGGAAAGAGTTGAATTAGCGCATTTGAAGCGCATTTCATATGCAATCAATCTTATTTTACGCCGGGAAGCGAGAAACTCAAAATCGCTGGAAGGCTTTTCATCTCTCGTGGAATTTTAGGACAACACAATGCATTGCCATTCTAAAATCCTATTTGAAGTCCAGTGGAGGATCAAGGGATTTGGAAAATCAATGAAATTTCAGCGTAACGCTGTTATTTCAAGTTTGGCAGGTGTTTTAATATCACATTCATGGGCATTGCAACGGGTCGTTATCTCTTTGGGTCGCTGGGATATAATCCGATGGATGAGCAACTTCATTGAAACTAATAGGTGAGACCTACATTTCATACCTCACCTACATCCGACTGCCTTGAAAAGTACGACCTTATTGCTAGATGGACCGTAATGCACGTGGCTGTTGCATTTGTGTATTCAAACACTATTATCTTTGAAATAGCTTTTTTGTTTAATTACTCCTCCATGTCTCCATTCAGTTACCACAACCATTGACGAAATATTTCTAAAAATGAATTGAATAAGTTATGTCATCTCATTTTTTCCTTCAGGTTTTTGCATTAATGTAAAATAGTTTGCACTCGAACACAATTATTGAAGGAATTGTTTATATAAATATGATTGGCATTTTACCTTGTTTGGTGGGATATAAAAATATTATGGTTGTTTATATAATATGACTTTCAGAAGTGATTTTTAGTATTCATATTTATTTATTTATGTATTAGAAATCCTAATATTATTTAATCTCTTTAAAAAATTAAAATCAAATTCTTTGAATTAATTCGCTTAATTAAGTTTTATTTTATATTTGTCATAGGGTTTCTCATAGTAAAAAATACGCTGTACACTTTATTTCGTGCATTTATTTATTTGTTATTAATTTTATAAAGTTCAAATAATTGGTTCGTAGATTTTAACCTAGGTACCTGGTACCTCAATTATATCTCGCACTATTTTAATCAGTTCTTTGCTAAAACTTTTTCTGCATACCAAAAAGACTAATTGATCTATAAATACTTATGCTTGTTCTTTTTATGCTTTCTGTATTACAATGTTTCATGTATTTCATTAATCCAATTCTGAGATTCGTGTAACTTTAATAGAAAAATAAAAGTGCACAGAAACGAGTCATAAGTAGAATTCAACCGTTACTTCGGTACATCACTAGATATACTATCTCCGTCTACAGTATTCTTCCTTAGTCAACATTTTTGCTTCTTTTAAAACCTCATTTCACTGCATTCCCGTATTAATTTCTCTCATCATATTAAAATTTAGCTCTTTTTCATGTACTGTGTGATTTTTAATAAACATAATTCTTAAAAATTCCTCAAAATAAGTCTTTAAAAAATCGACTCTTATTTATCTTAAGCAATCATAGCACTCTTATTCTTAACTGAGGAAACAGTTTCAGGCGACATCTTGTAAAAGTTATCCAATAGAGAAAATGGCATCTGAAGATGATACAAGTATAAAATATAAAATAAATTGAGACCTGAGGATGGCACAGCGTCGAAACATATGTCGTACAGATTAAAATCATTAAATGGATTTGACAAAGTTTTTCATTTCCTCCGTGTCCTTAATTCTTCTTTAAAATCATTCCTTTTCGTTCTATTTTCCTAACACATTCTACTCATGAATAGCCCCTTAGTAGCACCCGCTCCTAAGCAGAGTCGTAGTGGCTTGAATGCTAAGATCTAGACATTGGTCTAAATTATTCTTGGCGAATTTTTAACCACCTGAAGAAGCATGACGTATGTACTCTGTATCACTCCTAACCAGCCACTAATAAAACTATGGTAAACAAAAATCTTGAACCACTCGAAAAAGAAGAGTGTATAAATGGGATATAGATTATGACTTTTATCCGCCGTGAAATAACCTCTACGTCCGCATAGGACTTATTTTTCCAACGCGATGTAAAAAAAAAGATTGTATCGGTAAAAAAGCAGTTGTAATCTGTGCACATCTTTATAGTAGGTTCACCAAAGACATTTTCTCCCGTGTATCTTAGTGAAAAGTGACTTAACTATTGAAAGTTTTAAGAAATATCAGTTGTTCCAGTCCAGTATTAACCTTCCACCTTTTTTCCTTCCACTTTCCCTTCAATTCATTCTTCTTCCCACCCCGTCTCTTTCCCATGCTACTCATCCAAACCACAAGCAAGAAGAGTCCGTCAAACGCCCCTCGTTTAGTGTACACACTCCTCAAAGTCGCCTTATAATCCTTTCCCTCTCATTCTCTCTACTTTCATACCAAACTTACTGAAACCGACTGGTAAACATACCTATGCAATAACCCGAGCGAAAAAAAACTTTTTCTTCATTATAAAAGGTTTAATGCTTCAAGTCATCCACAAACAATTTGTCATCTTCCGAAATAATAACTTTTAATGACAATTCAAATATATTTCACGGAAAACGATATTTTGTCAAAACTATTACTCTGTTTTAGTTATTACGTAGAGTGCTATTTTTCCTTCATCATCTATTCATCATGAATATCTATTCATTTTTTATTGTTATACTAGCATAATGGATTTTCACACAGATAACTCCACCGTAATAAATATAGAATTAAGCTGGATAAAATGTCCTAGTTAATAGTTTTTCCTGTGCGTAAAATCAAAATATTAACCATATTGATGAGACATCCTCGAATCAAAACAGTTTTCTTGGGCTGGCGAGGACAAGCCTGTTTCATGCTGCACCCATCGTACGCTAATACTCCTTTGATTTGTGAGTTAGCAAATAAATTAATACAACATGTTTGTTCAACTTATCGAACACATCAGGGAACCATCATTAAAAACTTATTCTCGTATTTGTTCCCCCAGCATCTATAGTCACTCAGACTGGTTGCCTCGTTTATGGCCTAAAGGCGGAATTTTCACTCAGCGCAATGCTTTTCCTCTACTTTTCTCAAAGCCGATTTGGAAGTCTCTTCAGGGATGCGAAGGAATTTGACACCGGAGTTAAGTTTCCCCGTTCCGTCATTTCGCATACTAATGCGACAGCGGTCCTCTTCCAATCCATCCGGTTTCCCGCGAACAATTTCCCAAGTCTACCCGATCTTCGTGGAGGGATGTCATTTTCTTCTTCTCGGGCACCTCTAGGAAAAGAAATAGCGTCCCCGTAAATTTCCGTAATGAAGAGAAGTGGAGACGAGTCAAGAGTCTAGTGATCTAGCGTGGATAATCAGATGTGGGTCGGATGAGTCAAACCCATGCACGAATAATATGTTTAAAAAAAAAAGGGATGTTTGTTTCGGGGAGGTTGTTTGGTTCCCCCATAAGCCTCATCCCCGAAAAAAAATAAATTCCCAAAAGGCCTCCAAAGGATCCTATTCTGCCTCGGTAGAGAGAGTTCCAATTTCTTCATTCGAGGCTGTCAAAATCTCTTCGTCAATCTATTGCGTCTCCTCCGCCCTGTCTCCTCATTCCTTCTCTCACCGTCTATTCCCTGCATTCCCTTTCCAATCTCTCTGTGGCTTCTTACTTTCTTCCCATAAGTCCCCCCCTCCTCGTTCCCTCCTCCCTCCCCCGCCCATGGGGAAGGTAAACCTCTTTGCTCTCCCGTGTTTCAGAGGTGGGGTCTGTCCCTTCGGCAGACCTAGTCCTCCCAACCAACCCCCCTCCAGTCTCCTCCCACCCTCCCCAAAGGCACACCATCCACTGCGAAATGGCGTGAAAGACTCAGGGACCCAAGACCGCTTTTCGCGGGCAGGGGAACTAAAGCCTAAAACCTCGGAGCTCCGCGAGGTAAGGTTGAGGAAGCGAAGAGATTAATTCCGGGGCACATAAGCGAGATAGAATCCCGGCCGCGTAGTTACATCTCTATAGATTTCATTTTGGATGTCTTTTCAAAACATCTCAGCATATTGCTTATCCGAATTATTTAGAAAAGGTAGGCTTATATGGCTGAGGTAAGACGTGTCGGTAGGTAGTAATGATCTTCTCGAACTTCTGTGAACTCTCATTCGAAATATCGTAAAATTAATATAATACCAATTATAAGCTACACACCAAAGCTACTTTCATCAAAAGGGCGATACCAGGAAACTGTCGGGGATGGGAGAATTTAATGCATATCTTGTATCACTTCTCTAAATTTCTAATAGCAATGGTTTGCTATTCAAAATATCGTATATATGACCTTGTAAGTTTCAA